>BGPR01007490.1:30347-70841 GCA_013235015.1 Araneus ventricosus
TATATCACATGCGCGTATATGTATGACAATGCGTTATATATCACATGCGCGTATATGTATGACAATGCGTTATATATCACATTATGTGTGATATACAACGCATATATCACACATAACGCGCAATCATCTCATTCACGAGAAAAGCAGGATGATAAGAATTATGCCAGTTCTCAGCAATGCAAAGAAAAATTGTGATCATAAGAAAGAATAAAAACTATATCTATGCATTTAAGAATATTAAAAGCAATTGAGATGAAAAAAAAACAAGGAGAAAAGAAACGTGGTAAAAAATTGAATAAATACAATTTTCAAAAACACACTTTTATTGGCATACTAAAAAATAGATATCTTTTCATTTTAGTGTTTTTACACTTTCCACTTTTAAATTATTTATTATAGGTAAAGTGAGATTTTGAGATGAAATGATTCTCAAGTTCACTACCATGTGGCGCCATTTCCGTGGAAACAATTATTATATCAATAGATTAAATGATTACTAGGCTCTGAAAATATTAAGAATGTGTATTGTCATCGAGAATTACACATGTGTAGAAAATTACAAAACTCTAGCACATCAGGAAGTGAATAAAAAATCTTACAAAATCCCATCATTACAAACAAGTCAAGTTGAAGAAACATTAAACATGCTGCAAATGACCATATTGTTACCATATAACTTTTTATCTTGCAGATATTGATGTAAACAACATTTGTATGTTTATGATTATGTTGTAACTAGTGTTTTTGAATGTCGCCTGGTGGCGCTGTGAGCCGTTCCAGGTCCAACGATGATGTAACTCTCTTTTTGGTATGAATAGTTTCTGTGTTCGTATTGTCTTGCTGTAATGTTCCGCTCGTCTCGTTCCTGTGCAATAAATATTATCTTTATTTATAAGATGGAGATTTTGTTGCTGCCTATTGAGTCTCTTTCTGGCAGGTAAGTGAGTTCAACGAAACTAATTTTAGAATGAATTAGTTAGCGAATTCATAAACTTGCAAAGTTCTATCAGATTATGTCATCAACATCCTATAGCGGTATACCTAGAGTTTAGGATGCGTACTATTTTCTCGCCAATTTTCTTTGGCGCAATTTTATTTGCCGTCGCCAAACACTGTTTAGGATGCACAGTGAGTTTTTTTATATTTCTTCTGCCCATTCGATGCCTATGGCATATCAAAACGAGAGATTGAGCATTGCAAGTGTGCACCGGGCAATTTTTTTTTTAATTTAAAAAAAACATCAGCGGCTTCGCTTTCAGCAAAGCGGGTCCATCGTATCTTCGCTTTTTCATTGGGAAACGAAACACACAGGAAAAGCGCGAACTCAGGAAAAAGACGACGTCTGAAGACGATGAAATGTAGTAAAGGAACCATTGTTTGCAGAAAAACATTCCTTATTCGATATTTGTAAGCCATAATCAGCAACACAGAGGAAGAGAATCAGCAAATTAAATGAGCAAAAATCTTCAGAAGAGATGCGAACGGTTATTGAAAAAAAATCGTTTGGTAAATGATCGAGAATTCCAAACGAAGCATTATTCAAATTCGTACGCCGACCAATCAAATCGAAGAGAGCAGACTGGGGACCAATAGAAATGAAGTGAAATTAACGGCATGCGCTGTAGATAGGTAAACAAATCACTGTCGGCGCATTCGCAAATTACGCCGAAAAGATTTTCAACTCAGAACAAATGTTCTCTCTCTCTCTCTTGGCGACAAAGAATTGGCGAGCTTAAGGGAAACGAAGTGAGTAAGAACCCTAAACTCCAGGTTAACCCCCATAGCATTTCTCATCAGGAAGTTGTAAGAGTAATTATGTTGTTATTCTTCGTATTTATACATGAAGTTATCCGAATTCTGGATTTCGATATTATGCATTTTGAAGTCAGTTCTTCTATTCTGTTTCACGGACTTTTAACCGTCGTTCAGGCGCGAGTAATGTGAGAGGTACCTAGAGAAGAATTTAGTATTATATCTTTTTAACAGAGGGCGCTACGAAGCCATGACTTTGGATACTTTTACAACTCTTTTCGACGAACCATTAGTCATCGTTTGGAATTCGAGGCGTTTATAAGACTGTGCGAAGATGCTATTTGGATTTCAGAGATACGCGTGGCGGCTTAGGCTTAAGGTATCCGACTGTGTTCGGAGACATTTTTTTTTAAAAATAACTTTTATATATATATATATATATATATATATATATATATATATATATATATTAATGTTGTTTGTCAACTGCATATGTTTTAAAACTATGAAAATATTGTAAAATTAGGCTTTCAAAATAATATTTTTTTAAAAAAACTGAGAAATTTGAAGAAAAATGACTAAAATATTTGTCTTACGCTAGCAGCCATAGACAAACTCATATTCTAAATATACATAAATCCTTGTAAGAGTATATTTTTATCACAGTCATCTGTGTTATGCTCTAAAATATTTCTTGTACTTCAAAATAGTTTTGAGTTATAGCTGAACATAATTATGTAGTGGCTGAATTATAGCTCACGCAGCATTTAATATTTGATTGTAAATATCGTTTTCTTTTATTTTAAGCATTTAATATTTGATTGTAAATATCGTTTTCTTTTTATTTTGAGCATTTAATATTTGATTGTAAATATCGTTTTCTTTTTATTTAAAGCATTTATTTTTTATCATATTTAATTTTGTTCATCACATCATATTTTTGTGGCAACAATAGAAAAATGTAGTTTTTTTTAGAATTTTGTTGATCATTTCCGTTGCAAATAGATTCTTCTTGAAAAAAAGAGATAAATTGAATTAAATGGAGTATTCATAGTTCATGTTGCTTCTTTCATGTTTAAAAAAGTAGAAGCCAACTGTTACTAAACAGGTAATTTTTCATAAAAAATGCTTTTCGTTTATATTTAAGCACTTAAAAATAATACTTGATTTTAAAATTGACCTTAGTTTTTCAGAGGAAAACATCAAGCATATTACAGAAAACAATCTCAGAAAATTTCGTATCAATACTTGAATAACTTCTTCTTTAGAAAAAATTGTTACGGTCGACAGTTTTCCTCAAAAATATCATTTCTCAGAAAACACATTTAAAGTTTTCATGCAACATAAAATAATGCTTACAGTTCGGTAATAAAACAGCTGTAACTCCATTTGTAATTCATGTAGAGTAAAAAGTGAGACAGTTTTAGAAAGCTGATTAAACAGGCTACAAAATTGAGTCATAAAAATGTTTTTTGATAATTTCATCAAAAACGACGATTTTAAACCCGTCGGATATCCTAAGTCAGTAAAATGAATATAAAACTGATTTCTTACTTTTTATATCTGAATTTCAATTGCTTTTATTACTTCAACATTGCGTTTACAACCTTGTTTTAAAAATGTAAATATTTCAATTGATAAATTGGCAATTTTATTTTTTCTACTTTATTCAGCTAGTTCTTTAGTCATGTTATCTTTTTTCCGTGTTTTATGTGTTTATTATTTTCATTTTTTAAATAAAAATTATGTAAAATGATTGTATTTATTAACTCTTACCTAATTACAATCTAATTTTAATAATTACCCTTTTAAAAATTGATATTTTGCAATAGCGTTTCTAGGAAATACGCAGAACCTTTAATGTTGGTATGGAGACAGCGCCCTCTGGAAGATTAAAATGTTTAGATATGTTCACTCACTTTATTTCATTTTTGAACTTCGAAAACTAAAAAGATAAAACCTGAAATAACGCTATGAAAGCTTTCTATCATTATTAATTACCTTTAGCGTTCATTCGGTATCTATTCGAATAGCTAATTACCATTCTTCAGCGTGCCTCAAATGAAGAAATGGATCATTTTTCACCGAAAAATTAGCTCGCAACTCACAGGAACTATTTCAAACTCGCTGAATACTACCTAGGAATTGAGGTGTTTGATAGAGCCTTACATTTAGCCAAGATTCATGAAGACAACTTTTTCGGTATTAGAAAAGTTCCGATAGTATAACTTCAGGAATGAAGGGATTATGAAGCGTAAAATAAAAAAGAAATACTTTTAATATTGTTGAGGCTGCTTTCGCAAACTATTAATTCTTTCAACTGTCTTCTACATTTACTTTCTTAATTCACTTTCCCATTTATATTTCAGATTGGACAATAAATAATTGGATATCAGGATAAAGCTTTAGATTACTTCTTTGCAGAGAAGATTTCAAATATGTTATGCTTCAACTTTCAACTTCCCAAAATAGCTAATCCTTTCTTTCGCATTGTAGCTGTATCTAAAATAAGAGTACTCAGTCAATAATTGATTTAAATCCCGTACATCCCCACCATTATAATCCACATCGGAGTCTTCATTATTTATCGAATGCTAATTGCTGAACCCTATCAGCAACCTTCCAATTCCGGTATCTAATAATAATGCATCTCTTTCTGTATAAATAAGGATACTTTGCTATTTCTCGCTCCACAAACTCAGAAGTAGAAGGAATAATTCACTTATTAAATTAATTACTTTGAATTTATTTATCGCTACTGGCAGGAAGGTATTAATCACAACTTCATTGATGTAAGCTTTGTTTATCCAATTTGCGTGGATAGTCTTACAACACGTGATAAATTGGAATGATGACGACCTCACCTATTAGCCAGGGAGAAAGAGTCTGTCCTGTCCACAACGAATGAAAGAGATTTTTTATTTTGTTGTATAGGCGTTAAATGTAATAATCATATAAAATATAACTATCAGGATTTCTGGCTAAATAAATACTCCCGGGTTATGTTATTTTGAATCTTATTAAGGTAATGCACATTGTTAGAAAGGCTTTTAATAGTTTAAGCCGCAATATTTGGTGAACTGAAATTTAAGGGATATTTATATAAAGCTTCCACCATCTTCTTAGCCATCCTTTGGGAGCAAGGCGAATACATGGGGGGGGGGGGCTATCGCGGGCTGCCCTTCAGACCTAAACCAGAATTCTAGATTTTATTCAAAATCACTACAACTGTTTGTTCCTAATTTCCATTTTTTAAAAAAATAATGAAAACGTGACAACATTGCTTTCTGACTTGACAGGTTCGAAAATTTTCCTACTTTTCTAGTCATTCCACCTGTACTTGTAGCGTTGACGCGGTCGAAAATATTTTTTGTCTAGTTATTTCATTGTATTTTTTATTAAATTATCGAAAGTATGTAGTGTTCTTTATGATTCTTATTGTCAGGTGAGAAAAGTCTGTATACTTTATAGTTAAAGTGTTTTGGTTTACATAAGCCCTATGAGGTTTGACATTCGTCATGACGTTACAAATTCTTTATGACCTCAACCCCCCCAGACCCGAATTCTGGATTCTTCACGGTTTTGGAGATTTAAGCATTTGACCAAATCATTTAATTCTTTGAATTGAACTGAAACAAATAAAAGAATCCACCGAAACCCTTTCACGTGAAATGCAATATCCTTATCAGCACTGATGGATTACAATTCAAATTTTCCTCCTTACGTTTGCAAATAGTAATGAGACCGCTTGATATGTTGCAGGGAGAGTGGAAATATATGCCAAGTCGGTAGACAGGCCAATCAGCATGGTAAAACGTTGAAATACTCATTTCTCCATAACTCACTTATGAATGAATATGAAAAAGTAATTCAAATCAAGCGAATTATCACTTCATCATAAAGAACAAGTTTTGTAGTGAAATGTTTTCGATTACAGCAACTGCTTAGAAGTTATTGGATAGAAAGTGATTTTCGGTCCCTAATTTCAGGTGCTTCTTATCTATGGATGTGACACCTCGTTGGAGAGCTATCAACAGAGTGGCATTCTCTTCCTCTATCATAGATAAAGCCTTTATGAAAGTAGAAAAGGAAATGACGGATTAGGAAGAATTTCCTTTTCCTTATATCTCCAAACAAACGGATTCTACATTCGCCTTCCTGCCAACCGATAGGGACTTTTATTTAAAATAAGTTAAGTTACATTTGCGTCCCGCTTTGAAGCAACACGAGGGCTATTTTGGGAAGAAACTCATAATGCGATACGCGGTCAGATGACAAGGACGACACCTGAGCTGGCACACTCTCTCCAAGCATCCGCATCACGCCAACGGGAGGATGTTTGGCCGCTATGTATGATTTAACGTACTTCCGCGCCAAGCCAACGGGAGGATATTTGACCACTATGTATGATTTAATGCGCTTCCGCACCACGCCAACGAGAGGATATTTGGCCACTATGTATGATTTAATGCGCTTCCGCACCACGCCAACGGGAGGATGTTTGGCCACTATGTATGATTTAATGAGCTTCCGCGCCAAGCCAACGGGAGGATGTTTGGCCACTATATATGATTTAATGAGCTTCCGCACCACGCCAACGGGAGGATGTTTGGCCACTATGTATGATTTAACGAGCTTCCACCCACGCCAACGAGAAGGGATGTTGTACTATGTATGATTTAATGCATTCACACCACGCAAACAGGGATGTTTGTATATATATGATTTGTGAGCTTCCGCCAAACCAAGCAGGAGGAATGTTATTATGATTGACTGAGCTTCCCGCCAAGCCAGCAGGAGGATATTTGACCACTATGCTGTATGATTTGTGAGCTTCCGCGCCAGGCAGCAGGAGGATGTTTGGCCACTATATGATTTAATGAGCTTCCCGCACCACATAACGGGAGGATGTTTGGCCACTATGTATGATTTAATGAGCTTCCCCGCCAAACCAACAGGAGGATATTTGACCACTATATGTATGATTTAATGAGCTTCCGCGCCAAACCAGCAGGAGGATGTTTAGCCATATATATATGATTTAATACTTCCGCCAAACCAACAGGAGATGTTGAAGCCACTATGTATGATTTAATGACTTCGCATAAAGCCAACAGGATGTTGATACTATGTATGGTTAATGAGCTTCACGCCAAGCCAACGGGAGGATGTTGGCCACCATATATGAGACTAATGAGCTTCACATAACGGGAGGATGTTTGGCTTATATATGATTTAATGAGCTTCCAGCATAAAACCAACGGGATGTTGACCACTATAACATATTGAGCTTCCGCGCCAAACCAATGAGGAGGATGTTGACCACTATGTATGATTTAACGACTCCGCGCCACGCCAACGAGGAAGATGTTGGCCTCATGTATGATTTAATGTACTTTCACACCACTGGAAGCAGGAGGATGTTTGTACCATATGATTTAATGAGCTTCCGCCAAACCAGGATATTTGACCATATACCTTAATATACCCTTCGCGCCAAACCAACAGAATATTTGACCATTATGTATATTGTGAGCTTCCGCGCCAAAACCAACAGGAGGATGTTTAGCCACTATATATGGTTAATGAGCTTCCGCGCAAAATAATAACGGAGGATGTTGACCACTATAATATGATTTAATGCACTTCCGCGCCAAACCAACAGGGTATTTGACTACTATGTATGATTTAATGAGGCTTCCGCCAAACCAACGGGAGGATGTTTAACAACTAATGTAATGATTTAACGAGCTTCCGCCAAACAACGGGAGGATGTTGACCATATCTTTAATGCGCTTCCATGTAGCAAGTAACAGGAGGATGTTGACCACTGTGAGTTAACAGGCTTCGCATAAATAGCAGGAGGATATTTGATACTATGTGATTTGTACTTCCACACCACGCAAACGGGAGGATGTTTGGCCACTATATATGATTTAATGAGCTTCCGCAAGCCAGCAGAGATGTTGACCACTATGGTTAATGAGAAGGCTTCCACACCACGCAAACGGGAGGATGTTTGGCCACTATATGATTTAATGCGCTTTCCACGCCAACAGGAGGATGTTTGGCCACTATGTATGATTTAATGAGCTTCATCGCCAAACCAACGGGAGAATGTTGACCACTATGTGATTTAATGTACTTGCTTCCACACGCAAACGGAGGATGTTTTGGCCTATGTATGATTTAAATGTACTTCCACACCACACCAAACAGGCTTTGTACTATGTATGATTTAATGTACTACACCACGCAAACATGAGGAGATGTTTGGCCACTATGTATGATTTAATGCACTTCCCACACCCGCAAACGGGAGGATGTTTGGCCATATATATGATTTAATGAGCTTCATAAAGTAACGGGAGGATGTTGTCCTCTTATGATTTAATGAGCTTCCGCCAAACCAACGGGGAGGAGGATGTTGATACATTTTATGTATGATTTAATGTAATGAGCTTCACTTTAAAGCCAACGGGAGGATATTTGACCACTATGTATGGTTAATGCGCTTCCCACTTGTAAAACCAACGGGAGGATATTTGACCACTATATAATTAACGAGCTTCGCCAAACAACGGGAGGATATTTGACCATATGATTTAAGTAAGCTGCACCACGCCAACAGGAGGATGTTTGGCCACTATGTATATGATTTATGAGCTTCCTTTCAAATAACAGGAGGATTTGACCATATGTGTGATTTATTAAACCACCCGCCAACGAGAGGATGTTTGTACTATGTATGATTTAATGCCTTCCGCACCACGCAACGGGAGGATGTTTGCCCTACTATGTATGATTTACTGCGCTCATACCGCATGGAGGATATTTGGACCACTAGTATGATTTAATGGCTTCCGCTGCATCAAGCCAACGGGAGGATGTTTGGCCACTTACTATGTATGATTGTAACTGACTCACAGCCAACGGAGGATGTTGGCCACTATGTATTTAATGTGTTCACCCATACGAACAGGATGTTGCCTTATATATGATTTAATGTATTCCACCAGCCACAACAGGAGGATGTTTAGCACTATGAATTTAATGCTTCCTACGCAACCAACAGAGGATATTTGGACCACTATGTATGATTCAATGCCACTTCCCACCACCAACGGGAGGATGTTGCACTAGTTATTGACTTTAATCGCAACCACATATACGGAGGATGTTTGAGCCACTATGTATGATTTAATCAGGCTTCGCGAAGAACAGGAGGATATTGACCATATGATTTAATGAGCTTCCGCCAAGCAAAGGAGGATGTTGACCTACTAGTTGATTTATGCGCTTCCGCGCAAATTCCAACAGGAGGATATTTGACCACTATGTATGATTTAACTGAAGCTTCCGCGCCAAACCACAGGAGATATTTGACCCTATGTATGATTTAATGACGCATACAGAGTTTTGGCCAAAGACTACCACGCCAACGGAGGATGTTTGAAGCCACTATGTATGATTTGTGAGCTTCCGCGCCAAACCAACGGGAGGATATTTGAAACCACTATGGTTAATGCGCTTCGCACCACGCCAACGGGAGGATGTTTGACACTATGTATGATTTAATGACTTCGCGCCAAACCAACGGATATTTGACCACTATGTATGATTTAATGCTTCCGCACCACGCCAACGAGAGGATGTTTGGCCACTATGTATGATTTAATGCGCTTCCGCACCACGCCAGCAGGAGGGATGTTTGGCCATATGTATGATTTAACGCGCTTCCGCGCCACGCCAACGAGAGGATGTTGGCCACTATGTATGATTTAATGCGCTTCCGCACCACGCCAACGGGAGGATGTTTGGCCACTATGTATGATTTAACGCTTCCACCACGCCAACGAGAGGATATTTGGCAGCCACTATGTATGATTTAATGCGCTCGCACCACGCCAACGGGAGGATGTTTGGCCACTATGTGATTTAACGCGCTTCCGCACCACGCCAACGAAGTTTGGCCACTATGTATGATTGTGCGCTTCCACTTGCCACGCCAACAGGAGGATGTTGGCCCACTATGTATGATTTGTATGCTTCCCACCACGCAAACGGGAGGATGTTTGGCCACTATATATGATTCTGTGTCTTCCGCACCAAATAACGGAGATGTTTATGCATGATTTAACGCGCTTCCACACCATGCAAACGGGAGGATGTTTGGCCGCTATGTATGATTTATTGTACAATAGGCCGCATACACGGCGGATCTTCAGTGAAATCGGGTTTTGAACCTGGAACCCTCCGTCCTTGAAGTCGATACCTTACCAAATTTTCAAAGCTGGTTGCTATTAAACTCTCAAAGCGGATTATCAAATTTTACATTCGCGTTTCATGTGTTTAAAGTCATTACTCTATGAATTTGAAGGGGAATTCAGTGATAATTTAAATTTTGAATTTCGTCATTGAATTGTTTGAGTTTCAAAAGGTATCGTTCTGTGAATATTGAATAACTGCTGTCAAAGGTTTCATCATACATTTTTCCGTTAAGGGAGAATATTAACATAATATTCTTGATAGAGAAATACTTTTTTCTGACCGGAATTTTAGCCGAGTATTTGCATGTCTGGCGCTTTTAGATGTGCATTTCGTTCAGTATCCTAAATAGTACAAATTATTCAGACTAATTTTACCAATGGATTGGCTTCAGTTGAATGATTGCATTTCAAAATGGCTTTATTTTATAGGATATCACAACGCAGTAGAAATTCCAAATCATCGAAAATTTTGTCAGTTTCAGAAAAAAAGTTGTTCGAGAGTTGACAATTTAATGCAGAAATTCGAGATTATTAGCATCTGAAAAATTGTTCTTTTCCTTTCTTGGATGTCTTAGGTTTGTTGCCAGGTTTAATTACAACTTTTCTTCCTCGATGCAACTTCCAGTGGTGTAACGACGGGGAGTCGAGTGGATTATAACTATCACGGTCTCCAGTTCTAACAGAACAGTGAGGTGCAATATATTAGTGCATTTCTTTTGCTTCTTAAAATCCAAATTATATGAATTCTTGAGGCGAATTTTAATTCTTGAAACTTCACCGACGCCGTTTTATTTTTTCAGGTCATGTTTATTGTTCTTGAATTTTTCCTATGGATTTGTAAAGAAATTAAATCTCCATTAATTTTTTTCTTTCCGTTATCAATATTTTTTCTGTTACTTCAAAGGTCTATGATGATGACCTCTTGAATTTGATGGCAATTCAGGATCAATGAACCTCTTATCGATTTAATTATCTTTTTATGCTTTAAATGCTCTATATAACCCTATAATAACTCGATAATTATGATGTCAAAGTTTATTTATATTGGAGAGTGCAGAATGAAAGAAATAAATAAAATGAAAATTCGTATATAGGTATTATTGTATTTTCTTATCAATTCTATTTTTTCAAGCTTCCAAGATATTAGAGTAATCTGCCTTTTCATGAAATAATGCAGGTTAAAAATATTTTCCGATTTAATCATGGTTCTTAGAAAGAATTATCAGCCCATTATTTTAACGTTTACGCTTGTTTAACAATTTTTATACCTGTATCTCAAGTCTGTAGCAGTTACTTTGTGTGCTCCAATGGAATTACATACTCTATTAAATTTTGTATTTCTTCAACTGTTTGTTATCCTTTTTTCCTGTGCATTATATGGCACTTTTTCATTATAAGAAGAGTGATTTTTCAGGATTGTTTCATTACTACACAGTTATATTTACGTATATTCGCCTTAAGACCGCATTGGTTTATCATTATTCATAGATCGTTATCTAATAAACTTATCCACAATAAATTCATATCTCCTCTATTTGAAATGAATTTAATCTCATTGCTCTTATTAATTATTTCTTATTGTTATAGATAGTGGTTAAATTGCAAGTTTTCATTTATTTCATTCATAAAGAAATGTTAAATTTTAACGTTTTGGTAGATGTAGCTTGTTTGGAAATTTCTTATCATACACAGTTTAAACTATTCGACGTTTTCCCTGTTTTTCAATATAATTACAAAGCTCCCGTAGGGTTTTCTTCTTTGCATTTAATTTAGTTGATTATCGATTATTAAAAATCATTCACTTTTTTTTAGCTTTGGAACATTATACCGTAATAAATTTTGTGTTTCTTCAACTGTTTGTTTTCATTTTTTCCCCGTAATATATGTCACTATTTCCTTAAAAGAAATTTGGAGTTGAGAATAAATTCTAAAAAAGAATGATAAAAAAATGAATTCTAGGCCATGTTGATGGATGAGAATTAATTAAATGACCAAGGAATTTTGATAAAATAATTTATATGAAATCTAATTATGGGTCTTTTTATTTAAAATAAAATAAATCTCTAAATGACAATGAATTCTCAACAAATAAGAAAAGGTCATTTTTTCCTTAGATTTTTTTGGTTGGAACACACGCGATTTCGTCGCCAATATGGTTACCTGGCGAATTAGTTCCATTGGCAACCCATCGGCTAGATCGCTTAAGTCATGGCAAGAGTTTCGTGTTTTTGAGTTGTTTACATACTACGCGGATTTTCATAAAACTTAAAATATTTATCAAAGATTTAATTAAATAATAAAATATATTTTAACTAGGATGATTTGAATTAGTAAAAAAATGACCAATAGAACTTGGGTTTATCTAGTGATTATATATTTTTCCGATCACATAATTGAGAGATTTCCCCTTTGCCTTATAATAAAAATCGTTTGCATGGAATTCAGCTATAACTAGGAAAATGCAGAACATGGACTGCTGCCGCTCGATATGTACTTGGCGGTTAACAAATAACCTTTTCGCTACCTTTCAATAGATTCATGTAAGATTAACTAGATTATACAAATTGGGTGGACATCGCAGTCAATATTGCCAGCAATTCTTCTCGGAAAATTGAAATCTGTCTATTTCCGCACCACTGAACCGATGGTGATGAGCGAAATATCAGTAAGAGCATCACCAGTAATGCATGAAATCCCATTTTTAGATATTGAATATCTGTCACAAGATACCGTGGTTGAATAAATATGTGAATCCCATTAAATCTTCTTCCATGTCAATATCGTTTGGCATGAATATTAGGTTATTTGTTTTGTCCTGACATGTTTTGAGTTCTATCCTATGAGAAACTTTAATATTACAGTAATGTTTTAGGAATTCACCTATCTTTCTTATTGTAGATTTTAAAGCGTGGAAACTCCGTTAAATCATTATAGAACAAACACTTTCCATCATAGGAGGGGCAATATATAATTTTACACTAAAAAATCCCTACGAAATGTGAGGTAGTTCATAAGATTATAGCATAGTTAAATTTCATACAATACTGATCACTTGAATAGCCTCACCAGTAATAAAGTGTAAAATATGCGTAATTATAATTATCTTTCCGAAAAATAATTTTAGCAATAGTAATGATGCTTTTAAAACTAATTTAATTAAAAAAAATGGATATAAGTCTAATACCTTATGCAAGTTTTCAAGTTTCGTGAAAAATCGCAGCAACTACCGTGTCACATGAAGAGCCTCACCAGTTTGAATTTCGTAAATTTAGAATTCTAAGGAAGAAACTTTCTATCGAATTGCTTAGGGTTATTGCTGAGTAAACTAAAATTAAACCTGTTTAACTCTTTTGAAAAAAGCCTCTTGCCTTAGCAAAGAAGAGATTGAGCTGAAAGTTTGATATCTGAAAGTTTTTCAAACCGGAAAATTGAAAAAAATAATTAATTATAGTCCAAAGTTATGAACAATCTTTTGTAGGATGTGCATGTGAGCCAATGCGATAAAAGAAATAAAGGAAGGACTACTGCATCACCCATAAAAGCCAAAATCACTCAGCTTGACTAATTGGCATCCATCTAATTCGTGCATTCCAGCAACAAGAATTGCTAAAGAAAATGGAATTAAAGTTTCAGTTTCGCACGTCAGAGGGCTAATTAAAAATTTAAAATGATTAAACGATTGAAACAAAGCCTCAAACCGCATCTGACATCTCAACATAAGATGCAACGGCTTCTGTCTGCAAAATAGCATGCGCATTGAACGTCTGAGTGGAGAAATGTGAGTTTCACCGGTGAAAACAAATCGACGGGAGGCTGTCTCTGCGGAACGGCCGCTGGGACTGAGGGGCGTAGACTTATTTACCTTACTCAATTGTGACTTTCTGTGACTAAAGTAGCTGTATGCGACTATTAACTCTATATAGTCTATAGTGACTATTAGTCTAGTGTGACTATGTGACTCTATCTAAGTAAAATTCTTTGTGATTTTCACCAACTTTGCAACTCGACTGTGATTAAACCGTACTTACAAATTCTAAAACTGTTTTTGTAATCTTGAATGTCTACCTTTCTCTGTTAAATTAACTAAAACCAAGTCTCTATGTTATTTGGTTGCGGAGCTATAAGCGTTTGACTTTAGCCCAAAATTCGACGTAATTCAACAATTCTTGAGTAATATTTCGCGCGATCGATGAAGCATCGGTCGCTGTGACGCCTTCAAAATTCTTCGTGATTTTCACCAACTGTGCAGCTCGACTGTGATTAAACCGTAATTCCAAATTCTAACATTCTTTTTGTAACCTTCACTGTTTACCTTTCTCTGTTAATTAAAACTAAAACGAACTCTCTATGTTATTTGATTGCGGAGCTATAAGCGTTTAAAAATATCACGAAAAGCGTCATAATTTTTCCTTCCCTGACGCACCATTAGACCACTATGGAGAGTCGACGTCAAAAAAGTTGAACATGGAGACAGGACTAGTTCTTCTATTATTACCATGATTTAAGAAAGAAAGAACGCATTCAATCATGTCCCAATCGTGCCTTGGTTCTGCCGTCCTATGGAAAGCAATTACTGCCAATGCTGTCCTCGATATTATCGTTTGAAAAAGTAGACAGACACTGCAAACTTATTTATCAGTGTTTCAAACCATATACTCACAGCTTCCAGCTGCATTTCAACCAAATAATTTTATTTTTCAAAAGTAAAATGCTGCAATACATACCGCAAATGTCTTTAATAATGATTTGCTTTTCGAAATATTCAAGTTTGTAATTGGTCTTCGATATCCCCAGACTTAAATATACTAGACAATGTGTGGGGCATCTTGCATGATGACTTTTACCGTGATGGTAAGCAATATGGCAACAGCAATGATTTATTTCAAACCATAAGCATCATAGAAGAATATTGCCCCTCAGAAAATAAAAGCTTTATATAATTCTTTACAAATAGTATTTTCGAACTTATAAAGATACGAAGTAGCCATACTGAAATATTACTTTTTTTCAGTCTTAATTTAAAAAATAACTCTGAGGCTATACAAGTGATTGGGTTATTTTACTAGGAAATTAGTATTTTCTATAATTAATATATAAGAAACATTTTCATGATTTTGTTACTATAGATGAAACACCGTCTAATTAACATATATTTTTGTAATCATAATAAATATTTACCTTTATGATTGAATATGGCGTCGTTTTTTAAAATAAGGCTTTTCAACTGATAGGAACTGTAGGAGCCATTGTAATCTTCTTAAATAGCTACTTTCTCTGTTCAATTGGGGATTTAAGAAGAAAATAATTCCCCGAATCCCACGACTTCTTTAGCAATGTTGGTCAAATCAGTGTATAGAATACTTAAATAAACACCGAAACTAAAAACGAAGGCCGAAACCCGAATTAGTTTTAAGCAGCGTCCACTACCGCGTATTTATTAACGCTTTGACTCCTTAGCCGGCCGTAACCGGCCATGCAACTTCTATACTAATGGGGCGGATATGGGCCGGTTGCTATTCCGAAAGGGGAGAGAAGGTAGTTGGGCGAGTGGTCTTTAAAGGGACCCTTAAGGGAGAGATGAGAGATGAAAGGCCTGCCATTCATATCTCCCACCACCCGTAGTGAGGAGAAAAGGGGGAACGGGGCGGATGAATCCATTCCACAGACCAATTAGTAAGCAAACCTCCGTACACAACTGTACTCAGATTTTGAGAACTCTTAGTAGTCAGAGGGTTAACGTCAGGAGCTTAATCAGGAACAGTATTTCTTTCGGCTCCGATGAAGCTAATAGGTTTACGATGAGAAATGAATTTCCAGACTGCGAGGCATCTTTCTAAGATGCGAGAGGTTTATCTCAGCGCAATCTTAAGCCTGCAGCAGAAAAAGTCGTTCATAATCAACCTAATGGAGAGGAGATTGTTTCTCTTCTGTCAGGCTTAAGAAATTTTTGATGGCATCGCTTCGAATCACTAGATAAGTTAAGGGTTGGGATGGTAAATAAAGTCTTGGTTTACTTATTTGAAAGACTTTTAATAGCAGAGGAATGGGGTTGTTTTCATTCTTTTCTTTTAATTGCTGTTTGGATATCTGGAATATGGATTTCTTTTGTTCTGTCAAGAAACTGAGAGTTTGGTTTTTATTTTGGGACTATTTATCTAAAGGTATATGAATTTTTACTTTCTCGTATAGAAGTATACAAAGAGAAAGTGTTGTAATCGTCAAAAAATTCGAACTCGAGATTTTGACGAATCTCCACGTTTTAGACCTTCCCGAGTCCGAAAAACACAATTTTGGAATTATGTCTGTCTGTCTGTGTGTCTGTCTGTCTGTGAACACGATAACTCGAAAACTATTAGAGCTACGGGGATGAAATTTTGTATGTGGTCTTTAAACATAATTTGTAGGTTTCTATCAAATTTTGGACAAAATCTGTCAACGGGAAGTCTGTCAATCAGTACGTCCGCGGTCATGCGAACGCTATAACTCAAACACTTGAATAGCTAGAGGGATAAAATTTGGTACACAGTTTTATCGTCATGAATGTAGGTCCGTATAAAATTTTGGGCCAAATCCGTCGAAGGGTTGACTGTCTGTCGGTCTGTATAATCGCATACTTGTTCAGTTTTGAAACTAACTGCCTGCGCATGCCTACTGGTGACATGTGAAAAGAAGAAGGGACTCCGAAACTTGGCAGTTTGCCAAAAACCAATTCTGGCGCGATTTTGTAAGGAAGCAAACATTTAGGGAGTCTCGCCAGGTCCTGTTGCGCAAAAGAATGCGCAGGGGATTTGAATTTGATTTGATCCTTCAAACCACGCGTGGTTCCAACTTTGGTTTACTTGCGACGGAAGTTTATTTGACGTCTTTTATTATTCTAGTTTTCTCTACATGTGTTAGGAGTATACGAGAAAGTTTAGGGGAGACCACTCCCGCTGGTTTTTACAATGTTATTCTTTGCTTTTTGAATTCTTTTACTTAACTTTACTAGTTTTCTTGTTCAGTTCTATGCATTTTTTTTTAAAGTTTGAATATTTTTTTCAAAATTTACGGTTCACGCAACAGATTTTTACCATGAATATGCTATTGAAATGCTCAGTAGTCTGTTGAATTATACAGACAAGTTTCTTCGAATGACCTTTAATTCAAAATTTTTTTAAATTTATATTTAAATATAATTGATTTCCAAGAACTGCTTTTGTACTTTTGTTTCAAATGAATGTATCTCGCATTTGGTATTAATATAATTTTATGAATTTGTAAACATGATTTAGAAATAACTTCGAAATAGTATTATACAAAAGCAGAAGATAAAGCATTCTGTTTAACATTACAACATTGTTATGTCTTTTTGCTTCGTGCCAGAGGTTTCAATTTCCTTTGTTTAATTTTTTTAAATGTTGACTTGAATTTTACAATTTTATATAAAGAATTAGCAGTAAGCGCACGGCGTTGCCCGTGGAATCAGGACTTCAACAAAATGAGGGAGAAAAAAACGTCCACAATGACACGAAAAAGTTTTGAAAACAAAATTAAAACAGAAGATACACATTATTGATTTTCCCGCTACTTTTTCTTCGCAATAATGACATTTGAGCTATAGGAAAACAATACAGAGTACGTTAATCCAAAACAATATTAAGAAAGTCGCAACGTTAAAATCATTATTAGACATCAAGCAAAATATGCGAAACAAAGAAACATGTTAAGACACTGCGGAAAATAATAATAGAAGTCATTCACTTTAAGGTTACGACGTCTCCTGTGCCAAGGAAATTGCAACAATGCATTCTGGGAACTTTACTTGCTGCGGAGAAAGCTCGCTAGAGAAAAAACCTCTTTGGACAGAACAGGGAACAATTAATTTTAAAAAAAGGGAAAAGGGTATTTTAATCGTTCATGTTTTAAATAAGACAGAAACGTTCCAGTTATAATATGAAAAAATTGAAAATGATAACATTATTAGTCGGATGTCGGAAGCGAGAATTTTAAGAAATTCGAATGAAAAATTAACATAAAAGTGACTATTTTTCAAAAATTTCTGAAATTTCAGCAAATTGCTTTAGATGTTCGAAACAAACTTCATTACAACAGAAATCGTTCACTCTTTCCGATGGTGTATCTATTTTCTTTCTACAGTTATCAGAAACGATGTAATTGGAAAATATATACCAAAAATGACCCAAATCATTAGATAGAAGATTTTCTATATTAAATTTTAAAATTCGGGCTTCGAGGTGCATTCATTCACCATGACGACTACCTGTGCGCCAAATTTCATGACTGTAAGTGCGATATATTCGTCTAGACACCGCACACATACACGCATGCACAGACACACACAAACATTGCCTTTTATATATAGAGGGATATATGTAATATCTCAGAGAGCGTGTTTTACAGATACCACAAAATTTTGGGAAATAAAATATGAAAGCAAAATGTACTAGGATATTAATTCAACTTTCAACAAGGAAAGAGAAACACGCATTTAAATATTTGTTTAAACAATAAAAACGGTTTGAATTGAGTTGCAATAATTAAAAGTATTGTAAATCATACAAAAAATATTTTTAAATTTATTAAAATTAGAGAAAATATTGTACGACAACGTTTTCGTTTAAACCAAACTTTTAGACGTTTAAAACAAGCTTCATTAGAACGGAAATTGTTTGTTCTTTCTTATGATGCGTCTATTTTCTTGCTACATTATTAGAAAAAAAAAATGATGGAAGGCTGTCTTTTTCAAACAGCCGCTGATGTTAAAGGCGTAGGACTACTTTACTCCTGTGAATCTTTTGCAAATAAGACCGAATGTTCCTCATTTTACTGCTTCTTTCGTTTCCTCACCTGCTGCTTCTTTTGTTCCTTTTCCTGCTTTTTCTTTTGTTGCTTCTTCTTCAACTATTCTTTTCTTAAATTCTCTATATCTCGTTTGGCATCTCGTTGGCGCTTCCTTCTTTGTAATTTAGATTTGAAGCCATTATTGTATTAAAATTGTCGAAACAAAATTTTCAACTCAATCACGAAATCTCGCTCGCGATAACTTAGCAAGCGAGAGAGTCAGCCAATTATGCGCGCGCATTTCATGCTTGTGACGTCACCAACTCATGCGTATTTTTGCCCAACTTTGCGACTCAGAAGTCGTTGAACTACAATTACGATTTTCAAATTTTTGTTTGTAACTTCTGTTGTTACCCTTTATCTCTAAAATAAGACATTAGTTATGTTTTTAACTTAAGTAGTTACCGATATATGGAGGATCTCCGATACAACGTTTTTGTGGCGTTTTGGCGTGTGAATCAAATTCCTTCCTGAGACCTCAACAGGCATAGTCCTACGTTAAAATGCAATGGAGAATTGAGTATGGAAAATCACCCAAAATAGCACAATATATTAAATAAAAAATTCCTAGATTGAATTTTAAAATTCGGGCTTCGAGGTGCATTGAGTCACAATTAGTACTACCTGTGTGCCAAATGTCAGGGCTGTAAGTGCAATATTTTACGTCTAAACATCGCACTTTCACACACAAACATTGCCTTTTATATATATATAAGAGAAAAGATAAAACAAATGAATATTTTTGACCATAATAAATAAGAGGTACAAATGACACCGGGTATATAATATATTTTTGCCTACCAGTCATATATTCCTTCGGTTTTTGAGATTTTTAAAGATAACATGAATAAGGACCGTTGCTGAATGCTATTCTGGTAGTTAAACTGAATGCCATGCCACTTTTGCATAACTGCTTCGAAACAAATTCCACTTTCGAAAATCTCGAGAATTTTTATTGCCAAGGTATAATACAGAAAAACGGTAGTCAAAAAAATATCAAATGAAAAAGAAGGAGGAAGCAATCGATTTGGTTCAATAAGCTAGTAGAGATTTTATTCTATTGAATTAACTTTGGGAAAGTATAGGAAAAAATACAAAAAAAAAGTTTATTCTTTTTGTGTATGTATGTGTATAGAAGGAGATATTGTGGTGGAGGTTTCGGAAGAGGTTTATTTGGTGAAATTACTTTTTCTTTCCTAAAACAAACGGAATTTTGTTTCCTAGATGGTGAAGGCTGTAATGTCAGGGATCTATTTATCTGCTTTTTTTATTTCCTTGGAATTTGTCGCATATTTGGAAAATAACTATATCTTTCTAAGTATTATAGGATGTTTTCATTGGCCACCCAGGCGATACACAAGAAAAGAAAAAAAATTGTTAGAATTTGTAACATTTTTTCCCAATCGAAATGCTTCGATTCATTCCTTTTTACAATTTTGTATTTACTTAAGCAAAGATGGATCCAAGGAAAATTTAATCTGCTTAGCATCAATATTTATTGAAACTTTCATAATGAATTTATTTTGATTTATTATTTAGAAAAATATGCAATGTATTTAACATTCGTTTAAGGTATGTGCCTACCTTCGGGGCACTTTTTTTGAAGAAAAAAAGGAATTTTTTTATTTAACATTCATGTTTTCAGTTATAATAGTGTATAAAACTGTGAATTCAAATGCCATTTTAGTGAAAAAAATTTCATTTTTGAAATTTTGGCCATTTTTGCTCAAAATTTATTAAAAATTGACGTTTACGCCAAACGTCCTATAACAAATTCTAATCCATGTATTTCACTTTTTGTTTCAATAATATATTTGCTATACATTTATCTGTGTCGTGAAGCAGTATATTTAGAGTACTATTTAAAGTTACTGAGATATACCAAAGTTTGTACACGCAACAGGTTTTTACAAGAAAAAACTATAAATTTTTCAAATAAAACAGCTCTAAAATAAATAATTATACACTTTCAAGCTATATTTGAAGTTCACAACATACCTACAGATGTATAGAACATAGTGGTAAAATTTCATTTGAATATATTAGAAACTGCTTAAGAAATGAGATTTATCGTAATATAAAAAAATGAAAATAGCAGTTTTCCAGAAAACGCAAATAAAGATTTTAAAGTCCCACAAAAAATTATATACATATTTTAACAACTTAAAATTCACAGTATTTGTAAGTCAACCCTTCCTTGACTTAATTTTTAATTCATTTTGATTTTCTAGTAGCTTTTAATTTTTTTCTTGATAATTTTCATTTTGGTTCTACTTGTCGATTTGATTTCTTAATTCTCTCAAAATCAATTTCTATGTAGTTTTTAAAAATAATTTCTTTTTCAAGTTTTACATTAAGATGTTTAAATACAGATATCAGCCCTATATCGCCTGAGTTGAATAATGAAACTGTTATCTTAGTACCTAATAACAGTGTTTGGAGTGAGCGAAATGTTCTTTAGGTAAAATATCCCGTAAGTAGAGAAGCAGTTGCCAGATACGTATAAAACAATAATAAATAAATAAATAAATCTTAATTCTATATTCAAAAAGTAAATTCTGCATTCTCATTGTTTAAGAGTAAAGAAATAGCTCATTAGATGCGTCGTTTACAATTCTATGGTTTAGTCTTAGTTTCGAAACTTTCACTTCTGGTTCATAATTTAGGCAATAACTTTGCTTCTAAATATCGAAGAAACTAAAGTAAACCATTTTTGGAATCCTAAATGTATGGGCTTTAATAGAAAATAATAAAAAAAAAATCGAAAATTTTGGTAAAAACAGCGATTTTAGGTTAGGCACATACCTTAAAAATGTCAAATTAATGAATCTAATATTTAAAAAAAATCACCTTCTATTGCTTAATTTATTTTGTGTTTTTTTCGAGGAGAATAACTTTGAATTAAATCGTTTATTGCAAAAATACGTGAATCAATTTTTTTTTTCAAAATGGCATTTTCACATTTTAAAAGGGTATTTACATAATAAGTGAAGAATGGCAAGAGCCAAGTGAAGTTGCATTACAGGTATATAAAATATAGAGCATTTTGGGATAATAACAAAACTGTTTCTTCAATCAACGATTCAATTAAAATAAAAGACTATGAGAAGTTTCCCCCCCTCAATTTAAATCAAAGTTTTTGCTGCTGTTGTTGCTTTCACTGCTACGTATAATTTTCGAGTACTTTTTGAGTTTTCATTCACTACCAATATAGCGTTTTAGTATTTAATTTGAGGGGACATACGACTGTTAAACCTCGTAAAGTTTCAATTTTATGAAAAAAAATTTAATTATTCCCCTATGTTTTCCGAACAATTCAAAACAACCCGCGTTAAAAAATTCCCATAATTATGAAAGTTATGAAGGAAAATGTACCAGCTATTCAACGCAAACATTGAATATGGTCATATCTTTAAAGCGCTATATCTCAAAATGTGTTTTTGTGATATTGCGCGCACTATATCTCAAGAACTATTGAATACTTCTACATAAAACTTTTACTGAATATGTATTGTGCTATGTTCTACAAATTGAACCACAGTTTTGTACACATTTTCTCCAAAGAAGTGTTTTGGGGGTTTGAAATATTGAAATTTTAACAATTTTTAACATTTTTATTTTAAATTGGTATATGAAATAAAAATTAAATTTAGATGTTAATAAATTGAGGTTCAGTTTCTTAAACAGATTGTTTAGATTACTTAGATACCCAAAATATTGTGTTTAGACCAATAATTTATCCTTAATCATGCGCACAAGGCGACTATCTCCTTTTTTCTCCAAAAATTATACTCATATTTATTACTCTTTCAAATAAATACATACCAATATTAAGATTCGAAAATGTGTGTACAGTAACCGAAAGAACGGATATTTTTCTAGGAAAAAAAGTCAGTTTTTGAAATGTTTTGTTCTAGAGATATAATATATCGAATTTGACAGTTTTTTACCCATTCTTCGGAGGTTTAAAGAGAATATGCCCCCTTAAATGTAAGAAATTAAACTCAAAATTATTTACTTCATTGATCAGTTTAAAAAATGCTCATACGGTCGCACGAATTGAGTTAAAAGTGTGCAGCAATTACTAAACATTCACCATCATTTAAAAAGGTTGAAATTTCGTTATTTTTCTGTTTGCTCAATCCTTTTATATATTTTAATTGACTAGCAAAGAATGAAGAAATAAAAGCGACAAAGTGGGGATAGAATGTGGATGTAATAAAAAATAATTACAATATGAAATATGCAATTAAATACATTTATTAAAAGCCATTTTTAAAAGCACACTTTCATCTGTGTACTAAAAAGTACATTTTTTTATTTTAATAATTTATACATTTTAATTTTAGGAAAACATCAAGGAAGAAAGGATGAATTACCATTATCTATATCATGGATTTGTAGAAATTAATTTTTTTGGAATTTAGTACTAAGTGGCGCCCCAGATAATGAATCAAAATTTAATCAAATTAATCAAACAATTGATAAGTTCTGTTCCAGCACATCAGAAATGAGATTGAAATCAATTATAACATTCCTTCTTCACAATCATGAAATAAGTCAAGTTAAGTTAGAGTGTTCAAAAACTTTCATTGTTTCGAAATGATAAAGAATTACGAACAAAATGATATTTCTAGAACGCCATTTTTCATTTCCAAAAGAATACGACCAATTTTATATTTTCCTGCATTCATTCTAATCTGAAAATATTTTACAAAACATATTTCCAAACAAATGGAAACTAGCTGCACAAATTAGCAATTTCATAAAGTAATAGCAAATAATGATGAAATAATAAATAAATGAAATAGAAATGAAAAATTAAATAACGAATAAATAATAATGATGAATAGCAAATAATGATGAATAGCAAATAATGATGAAAGAAATATATGGCTCCTATTAGACTGTATTCTTCCTTTCCGTCTCTACCTGAATGCAGAATCCATTTCCTCTATGGTAACCAGAGATAGGTCATATGAGATAGATAATACTCCATATAATAATAATAATAATAATAATAATAATAATAATAATAATAATAATAATAATAATAATAAGGGAATAAACACGAGTGCTATCGAATAATATACGTATATTGTAATTTTATTTCTCTTACAATTCAATAAAGTCCACTTACATCCATACAAAACCGGATAGGGGCCACAAGAGCTTTAGACGCAGCGATGTGGTGTTAAGTTTCCAATACGGGGGCATAATGAGGCAGAAAAAAGTTTTATTGAAGCTTTAAAAAAATTTTAATTTTTGCTAAAGGATTGATGGTTATGATCAAAGAGTCAATTCTACGTCACTTTTTTGAATCGACAGATAGACCCGAACAATTTCGAATTTACCAACATTCATTCTAATCTGAAAATATCTTCCAAGACAGATTTCCAGATAAACGGAAACTAGCTGCACAAATGAGCAATTTTATAAAGTAATAGCAAATAATGATGAAAGAAATATATGGCTCCTATTAGACTTTATTCTTTCTTTTCGTCTCTATCTGAATGCAGAATCCATTTCCTTTATCGTAACCAGAGATAGGTCATATGAGACAGATAATACTCCATATAATAATAATACTGCATAATAATACTCCATAATAATAAGGGAATAAAGAGAGTTCTATCAAATAATATACGCTTATTATAATTTTCTTTCTTTTACAATTCAATAAAGTCCACTTACATCTATACAAAGCCGGATAGGATCCTCATGAGCTCTAAATACAGTGATGTGGTGTTAAGTTTCCAATTCAGGGACATAATGAGGCAGAACAAAGTTTTATTAACCCTTTATATGATAGTGTTGCATATCTTCAACAAACAGAAAAATCGCTGTCTTTTCCAAAGTAAGCTCTTCAAGTCGATTTGATTGATTGTTGCAATACTATAACACTCTAGTTGACACAATTTCATCATATATTCTCCAACAGATGGTGATACTGAGGTGATTTTAAAAATCAAAGTTTCAGTTGATACTTAAACAACATTTTCACGAGGTTGCTCCTGAAAATTCTGCAGAATTTAGTGAAATTAAAAAGAGGGGGCACATATTTATGTGAGAAATGTGGTGAAGGTCTTTGTTAGAACAAAGATAACTGTTTTAAAAACTGAAATTTTGAATTTTCCATGCCATTTTGCAGTATGTTGCAAAAATGAAAAAAAAAAAAAAACCTTTTCCTTCAATACATTTTTATTTTAACGTGATACATTTTTAAATTATTTTTTTCCATAATTACAATGATGTATTCTAATGTATAAGTATTTTTTTTGAAATTGGAGTTATTATAATATAAAGGGTAGCTTTTAAAAAAAACTTTCATTTTTCTAAAGGATAGATGAATACGTTCAAAGAGTCAATTCTGCGCCACCATTTTGCATTGACAGATCGATACGAACAATTTCGAATTTCACAACATTCATAATAATCTGAAAATACCTTCCAAGACACATTTCCAGACAAACGGAAATTAAATGCACATATCAGCAATTTCAGAAAGAAAGAGGAACAAATGATAAAAACGTATGACTACGATTATGTTTTATTATTCCAATCCGTTTGTATCTGAATACAGAATCCATTTCCTTTCTGGTAACCAGGAAAAGGTCGGATGAGGCAGATAATACTCCATATAACAAGGAAATAAACACGACTAGTGCTATCGAGTAAAATGTGTTATTCTTTGGGAACACTCAAATACTACCCCATTCGTAATATGGATAAAAATAGTGTCAAGAGGAACAAAAAATCGACGGGAGGCTGTCTCTAAGAAACGGCCGCTGGGATTGAGGGGCGTAGACATACTTACCTTACTCAACTGTGACTGAAGTAGGTCTATGTGACTATTAACTCAATAGTCTATAGTGACTATAAGTCTAGTGTGATTATGTGACTCTATCTACGTAAAATTCTTCGTGATTTTCACCCACTTTGAAACTCGACTGTGACTAAACCGTAATTACAAATTCTAAAATTATTTTTGCAATCCTCAATGTTTAAATTTCTCTGTTAAATGACACTAAAGCCAACTCTCTATGTTATTTTGTTGCGGAGCTTTAGGCGTTTAACTTTAGCACGAAATTCGGCGGAATTCAACAATTCTTGAGTAATATTTCGCGCGATCGATGAATGAATTGTCTTAATCTGAGTGCGAGCGCATCGGTTGCCGTGGCGTCATTAAAATGTTTCGTGATTTTCACCAACTTTGCAGCTCGACTGTGACGAAACCGTGATTCCAAATTCTAACATTCTTTTTGCAATCTTTAATACCTATCTTTCTCTGTTAAATGAAACTAAACCCAACTCTCTATGTTGTTTGGTTGCAGAGCTATAAGCGTTTAACTTTAGCTCGAAAAGCATCATAATTTTTTCATTTCCCGACACACCATTAGATCACTATGGAGAGACGACTCAAGTCTAGGTAAAAAATACATCGGTCTAGGTTCTATTTACCATGAGTGCATCTATTGTTGAAATTGTTGAACATTGTAATAAAATTGGATGAAGATGTTTTGAGGAAGATTATAATTACAAATGATTTTACTATTCTTTTGACATATTTATTCTAGATTAATGGATATAGGAGTGAGTCGCCGAATTGTCGTTTAGAATGAACTAGTATCATAATTTTAGTTCTATAAAATATTTGGACCATAAAATAAGCAAATTATGTTGTAACGATATAAATGGGGTATATGAAACTATTTTTGATAAAAAGCGTTATGTGGTTGCAGTTAGAGAAGTTTATATTATTTTAACAAAAGACAAAGTTCTTACAGTGTTTCAAATTGAGTAGGAAAATATATTGTTATATCATCGGATAGCAGATTTCTTTAGCTACAATTTAATTCAATCATTTTTATGAAAACAACATTGAAAAAAGGTAAGAGAAATTTTTTGTTGCTGTCCAAAATTACCTTGATTGGAACACAAACGGTTGCCTAGATTGGAAATTTAAATCAATGGAATTATTATCTTAAACTACAGTAATAGCTGAGGAAGTAGTTTATCGTCAATAGTTGTTCCTATAAATTGAAATTAGAACAACTAAGCAAAAAAAAAAACACAAAAAAAAAACAGAAGAAAGGTGCAGTTAGGGTTCGCGCCTTCGATTTTTCGTGAAAACGTCGGGATCAAATCACAAAACAAGTGTTTCGTATTGATATGTAATTTAATTATAAATCTCTTTAATACAATATTTACACAGAGTAATATTATTCTTCTGTTTCATTATAGTTGCTTTTGATGGCGCCATCTGTTGACAGTATATAGAACTACATTTCGCGTATGCGTACTAAGACATTATTTACTACAAATGCTCCTATTTCCCGTAATATTCAAATTTTCGAATTCAAATTCTAACACAATGTTTATTTTACGTATTGTCAAGTATTCTGTAAGTTTCGTACAGTTCGAAAGAAAACTCTGCATATTATAATAAAAGAACATGCGGTGTTTGAAATTTTCAATTCAATACCATTTTTACTTATATTATGAGGAATATTTTTATTGTCTCACTTTGGATCTTAGTAATACTCCTTAATCTCTTTAAAATGACACCAGAATCAACCTCCTAGCTAACTAAGTTTCCACGCTACACTTATTTATAAACTTACATAAACCTAGAATCAAGCGCATGCTCCTACACTGGTACTATGGCGTCACAGGCAAAACAAATACGATGCGGCAAACTCTTACAGATATGATCTATCCGTTGCGGGGGTCAACCATTCTTTTCGCATTATTAGTCTCGTGGTTATTAGCGATTCAAATCTGACTGCATTTTGTCACACAAGAAAGTTCGACCGACTATCACTGTAACGAGAGGAAAGACGTTTTCACGTCAAAATAAAAGAGCATTAAAGCCATCAACAGTTGGATCCAAAAGTATAAAAACTTAGTATCCCTATCATTTTTGAGGTAATAAAGGGATAAGAGGCAGTGACACAGTGCATAAAATGTCGTACTTAGGTTAATTCATCGTGTGCAGGTGTGAATTTGAAAATTAAAAGATATTTTTGTTGTAATTGTACTAAAAGTAATTTGTGGTCAGATCTAGCAACCATTTCCCTTACTTGAACCGATGACACAATTTTGTAAGCTGCTCTTTCCGTAATTTAATGTGTATTTTATAAAAAGCATATTATACTATTTTGAGCATAAATAAACTACAAAAACATTCTACTACTCGCTTTTCATTAAAATTACTTCTCCGTCAATCACTGTGCAAATAGAAGAGTCCAGGTGTTCCGAGTTCGGTGATTCTCCCCTACAATGCTACATTTGCTAAAATAAAATAAGACACGTCATATGTTTTCTAATTTGCATTAATTTTCTTTTTAGATGATTTCGGGTAATGTCGAACTTCCTTGTCCAGGACCAATTTCCGGTAAATGTTTCACCAAAGGAAACCAGGAAGAGGTTCCACTTCCAACCTCGGTGCAGAATTCTGTGTACCCAAATAAACAAAACAGAAAACACGTCCAGAAGAGTTTAAAATAAAACATAAATATAACAAATTGAAAAAGACAATTTCGATTAACTTTTAAAATAATATTAATAATGGTGTTGTAATTCATTTGTTTTCATATGAAAATAAAATTTATTGAAGCAAAACGCTGTTTATACTTTTTAAATAAATTCATTTTTGTTTTAAACAAACAATTAAATTTTTTTTGCAGAGGCCTTTTTTTACTTTATTTTTATATTTTAGTGAAAATAAAGTTTAATTTCGGAAAAACCAATGCGAATATTTGCTAACAATATTTTCTAAGTATGTTTTGAAAATGTTACTTTACATTAACTACCAGTTTTTAATTTGTTCTAGTTAATCATCATGTTATTCTATCTAATGGAAATTTTGTAATACTTTTAATAAAAACCCAAATGGAGCTTTGTTTAAAAGGTAAATTTTTAAAAGAAAATTATTTTTAAAAATCGGATGAAAAATTATACATTATTATATAATGTATAAAATTATACAAATTTTTTTTGCAGAGGCCTTTTTTTTACTTTATTTTTATATTTTATTGTGAAAATAAAATTTAATTTATAAAAAACCAATACGAATATTTGTTAACAATATTTTCTAAGTATGTTTTGAAAATGTTACTTTATATTAACTACCCGATAGTTTTTAATTTGTTCTAATTAAGCGTCATGTTATTCTATCTAATGGAAATTTTATAATACTATTAATAAAAACAAAAATGGAGCTTTGTTTAGAAGGTAAATTTTTAAAAGAAAATTATTTTTAAAAATCGGATGAAAAATTATACATTAATGAATTAGTTTTCATGCGGAAAAAATGCATTAAAGAAAAGACATATTGCTATCGTAAAAAAATCTCGAGTTTTCAAAAGGAAAATAAATAGTTCTTTTGCGTACTAATTTGTAATTGGTATAAGTAAATTTAAATTGTAAAATGGAAAAAATAATTGTAAATTTTAAATTGAATATGAACCAAGGTTAATTTGTGAAACTTTTTAATTATTGGATTGCTTTGTTAATTTGCTATCTTTATTGTAAACGAAATTATTACGGCCATTTTAAGAATTCTTATTTGCGTATTATTCTAAACAGTTGATTTCCTATTCTTTAAGAACTAAAATATGGTTCATGGTGTTTTCTTTGTTAAAAATGCGACAGGGAGTTTTTTTTATATCTTTACCAACATAAAACAAGTCCAGGTAAATGAAAATGCAGTTCGAAAGCAGATGTCAGTACGAAGATTTTCTAGTTGTGTCTCAATCTTTCTTCTCAATTCTTCGGTCTTTTCGGAATAGGCAGCAGTAAATTTTTCTGCAAATATTTAAAATTTCAAGAAGATTTTTTTGTATCCATTTTTCTAGACGCGTATTTCTAGAAAATAATTTTAAAATCATTCAGTGTACAAAATGGTATACAATAATCGAAAACGAATATTACTTTCAACTGAGTTTTTTAAACCTTTTCCCATGTTCTTGAAATTAGTTTTACTTCTTTTCAGTCATTTCTAGTATTTAGGATTGAATTTTTAATCCAAAGTCGAATCTAAAGATTACTTAATAGGCATCAAGAGATTTTAATGAAAATCCGTCTATGCTTAAAAAAGTATTTAGACATGTTATTCGAAGAGAGTTTTCAACTAAAAATGAAAATTATTTTTCAGGAATATTTTATTGAGCTTTCCTGTTTTTATCGTCTGCATTTCGAAAACAAAAGAGCATTCAGTGCTTTAACTGAGATTGTTTATGTCTGAGAGATATACCAAAAGATAAAAACATAATTCTGCAATTCTTTTAAAATAAAAATATTCTCAAAATAAAATCATTTTGAATAACAGAAAGTTGTTTTTTTTCAAAGAATTCCAAAATAAGAATATCGTTCTGTTTCGCTATAAATAGAAGATTAGCTTTTTTTTTATTTTTATTCAATATGCCTTTTCAATTCATCATCACATTTTTGTTTACGATTTTTTAAAAGCCGTCAGGCAATTCTTTTTTAATCTGTTTTAGTAAACAAAAACAGATCTTCTAGAAATTTTATTTAAACAGTTAATTCCGCTGCAAGAAACAAGCATTAGAATTTTAAAGTCCCAAATGAATAGTCCTGCTTTGCATAAATATGAATAATAAAGTATGATTAAACAAAGAAATCTCATATTTCTAAGTATGTGTGAAATATTTACGAGCATTTCATAATTCCATACGGCGACGTTTCATTATTTCCCAATAAAACTCAGGAGAGGAAAGAAATTTTGCCTGAAAGATTTAAATTTTTATTTATCAGATTTTTAATAAACAAGCTGCCTTTATATTCACATTTTAAGAGAATTTTCTCTATTTTACTAAGATCATTGTTATACAGAATTGCTTCTTATGCTATGAAGAGAAGGATTCTGAACAGCAGACAAATGAGTTCCTGCATTATTTGTCTTTGAAAATTTGTTCATTTCTTTCCAATATATGTGAACTTTTAGATTTATTCTCTTGCATGAATTATTCCTTAGAAATCAGCTAATTTAAAATTTAAAAGGTTATTATTTTGAAAGGTTATGTTTTAACGTTTCGCGTTAGTTATTTTACTTTTCAGACACTTTAAAAACTTATTAGACACTTTAAAAGTTCTGGCAACAACACTGAATCCTGATATAATAAGTTACTTAATGAACAATGGCTGGTATTTCAGTTGTTTTTGAAAAATTAAAATAACATATTTGTTGGGAAAATAGTTGACAAATTAAGTTAAAAAATATACTCAATAGAGGAATTCGACTATTTAATCCGTATTTAAAATGATACTCGCCAGCGATTCTCAACCTGTAGGGCGTGCCCCCTAGTGGGCGTGATAACACTGAATGAGGGGCACGAACATATCGAACAGAAAATTGATTATTTTACTGAATTAAAAAATTGAATTTTTTTTTAAAAATAAAAAAAAAATGTTTATTTTACTGAAAGGAAAGTAAAACAAAATGCATTCTGACATAATAGAAAGTAAAATACATATTTAACTTATAAATAGTATTGTATGAGTACTGCACAATGTATTTAATAATTAATTTGTCAATACTAAAATAAAAACAATTTTAATTATTAATAGTGACTTCTCTAGACGAACTTCTCGCGAGGCCGCGAGGATGTCCGATATGGTGGACGTAAGACAGAGCAATAGAGACTAAAATATAATAAGAGAGAGCAATTCTGGTTTTGTCAATGCAGCGGATCGGTGTTGCCAAATATCAATAAATTTACTTATAAAATTAATTTGTAATTTGAAAGCTTTGCAATTAAGGTTGCAGTGTAGCTTTGTATAAAATACCAAAAATACATTATTATTGTATACATAGTTATTGTATGAGAGGGGGCGCGATGAAAATTATGATTGAAAATTGTGCCGCAAATACTGAAAGGTTGAGAAACAATGATATTCGTAAACAAATATTTTAAAAGCGTCGCTTTTGCTCAGAATTAATTCTGTTGCGAACTTCCACACAAAAGACAGAAAGATTGGTCCATTGAACCCTGTGAGGGCCTTGGCCGGAAGAGGGAGAGGACACTCCTTTAACCTTTAACATCTCTTTTGAGTGGCTTCTGGCTTTAAGCGAGAAAGTCAGATCCTTCTGCGACTCTCCAACAGAAGGTATAAACAGTTTTCTAGAGAATTTTAAGTGATGGTCTCGAGTGGTCGGTTTCTCTTGAGAAAGATTCACTTATAGTGAGACCAGACCAGACCAGACCAGACTAGACCAGAACAAACCAGAACAGAACAGACAGACCTGATCAGACCACAGAAGACCAGACCAGAACAGAACAGACCAGACCAGAACAGACCAGACAGACCTGATCAGACCAGACCAGAACAGAACTCCACTTCATTTCCCTGCGACTATAACTTTTTGGTTATTTCAACAGTGTGGCGGACATGAAGTGGAAGAGACATCGGAAGACGCACCTTAACTGTCTAGCAAATGATGGCGAAGGCAAAGAGATGGAAAAGGATACAAAAGTACAAATCTAATGAGACTAGGGGGAACTCATGAAGATTGAGGCCCAATTATTATATAAAGATGTACCAGGTGCAAATTGTGTGATAAGATTGTAGAGTTTAGAAGAGTGCATGATATTCTATGCCTGACATCATCCCCATGTCGACAAGAAATAAAAAAAATGTCGAATGTCAGAGAACGAGTCGTCTCATCATTGCCTTTGGAGATAAGTAGTCTCTCATTTTTATATTTTTATATGTATATGTTACCGGCAAAGTTTGAAATCCGGCAATCTATAGAATGCCTAGGCATTGCATATAATGCCTAAAACTAGCCGGCAATGTATGAAACGATTTAAATTTCATACATTTCCTAGGCATTCTATAGAATGCCAAATGACAAACCGGCAAAGTATGAAATAAATCGCCGATATGATTATATAAGAAATAAAGTAAAGTGCAATTCAAAATTAAATTATTTGCTTCCTTGATGTAATAAGTATATTCACAATTTATTTTGTTTTCTTTAATAAGAAAGGCATAAACTTTGATATGAAAACTTTCATTTTGCTTTACGAATTTTGAATAAAAGATTTTTTAATGGTACTTTTAATGGTTTTTTAATGGTAATGGTTTATTATTTTTTCTAAATAACATTTGTATTTTTGAGGAATGCACGCCTTTTAAATAATAGCCTTATTATGAACTTTTTTTCATACTTTGCCTAAATAGCATTTGTCATTCTATAGAATGCCTGGGTATTGTATACAATGCCTAGGAAAAGTATATAATAAATCTCATATTTCATACTTTGCTTAAAAACGCCCGGCATTATATAGAATGCCGGCATTTCACACATTGCCGGTAACATATATATATATATTTCTCCTGATAGATTTTGTAAATAGATTTTGCACTTATTCTTTCGATTGACTTTTAAATGAACATTCTTGTTTCACAATTCCATTTATAATTCCATCAAACAATAAATAATTCCATATTGGAATGAAAATTTGTATTCTTCCAGAGGGCAAATTTCGAATGTTAAATATTTTTCTACAAAACAGTTTTCATTTTCTTTCGGATTCTACTTTTATCTAAAATGAGATTAATGCATTAATGAATGATTAAAATGCTGCACCGTTATAATCCTACTATCTCTATAGTATTCATAATTAATACAATGCTAATGCTGCTTTCTATAAGAACCTTATGATACCAGTATCTAATAACAATACATCTCTTCCGATATAAATAGGAACAGCTTTCTGTTTCCCTCACACAACCGATGGAATAATTAAGGAATAACCTTGTATTAAATTAATTACATGGAGATATATTTATCATTAAAGAAAGGAAGGTGTTCAACTCTTTTGCATGGATGGCTTTAGAACACGTGATAAATCGTAGCTATGACGGGCTTTTCTATTGGTCAGGAACAAAGTGTTTGTCCTGGCTACAATGACTGAAAGAGATCTGTTATCTGGTAGTATTCTCGTTATGTATAATGTTGTGTCTTCTGATTATAACAGATTATATTCGGAATTTCTTACTGAATGGTTCCTGATTCTTTATTTTGAAGTAATGCTTTGGGTTAGAGAGACTTTTAATAATTTTAGTGATAATTTTTGATGAGAATAATTTTATGCTTCGATCTAGGAGTTTGTGCTGGATAACATTTAGTAAACATTTATTTTTCTTTTTTTGAGTTAGACAATGATGGTTTACATTAATTTTTTCAGGATTTTTTTATTCATGATATTGAGAAAGTACACTGATGAAACAATATATCTGTGTGTCTTATTAATGAAACAACAAGAAAAAATATATTGTATGAATAATTTATTGCGTTATAGTTTTCACGTTACGCTTGCTTTTACATCCATGATTCTGCCTTTTCAGAGGAACATGTCGAAAACGAATATTCTTTTAAATATGAAATTAGTACTAACTTTAGTAAGAAACGAAATATGATATGAAATTAGTACAATACTTTAATACACGCGATTAAATATTCATATAAATATTGAAAATGGTTTGAATTCCATTGCAAAAATGAAAATTATCGTTACAAGCTAGGCATAAAAATATTTTTCAAAAACTTTCAAAATAAGGGGTAAATTTCATGATATTTAAATTAGTATCATTGAAAAGATAATTTTTTGAACTTTAGAATAGCGTAAAAATAACGTTTGTGCAATATTATTTTCGAAAATTATCACAGAAAACGTCAAAATTTTACTTACTTTTTAATTAATTAAAATTTGAAAGCAATTCCGAGAGGTGTACATTTCTACACTCCAAATTACATTTCTGTAAAAATTGGGAGCTATTGCTCCAATCGTCTGCTGGCATACTGGCAACATTCACACACAAATAGTCGATATTAATATTAGTTGATATAATTTATAACTATATTTTCCACTTGTTGTAATGAAAAAAATCATGCTTCATTGTTTCCTACTTTTTATTTTATTTCCCAATACTTTTTGTTTGTTTTTCAATCTAAACTATAAAAGTTCTATTTATTAATTCCACGCTCCTGGATCGACATAAAATGCGTCATAAAAATATTGTGGAAGACCAACCTGATCACCAAAGGCGGCTAGAAAATAATGAAGTTGTTGAAGAATAAGCTTATCCGTTTAAACACAAATGGACTTACAAATAACACTAGTTAGCAAACACAAATGGTTATAAGAAATAACAATTTAAATACTAATGGTTATGAAAAATCTAAATAGTAACAATTTCAAGTTTTTTGTTTTAACCGAATTTGCCTTTTGTTTTTATTCACGATGTTTAAAATTAAAGCTTCTCTATTCGGCGTAATATAGAGAAAACATCAATTATCATAAAAACAATAAATACCATGTTGATAACATTTTATATTATATTTTTTTAACATTTTATGACAGTATTGTGCGCCAATGACTGTTTTAAATACAAAAAGAACTCATTTTTATTAACTCCTTTTTTAAGAGATATCATCTGATTGGTAAACTCACGCAGCTTTTTTAAAATTTTCAACAACAGTTATGCAAATCTATGTAAATGAGTGGAAAGAATTTAAGATAATGTTTCAATCAAAGAACCAATGTGTGAACTTTTTCTGCCTTATTTTCAATCTTCCGTCTCTTGGCCGAATCTAATCTGTGAGATGAAGCACCTATATTTTTTGTGCCTAAGTGCGGATTTTACCGAGAAAGATGTGGAACCTTTAGTTGCTTCCTGGATCCCTACCAGTCACACTATTGTATCGTGTTTTTTTCTCTAGTGCTGTCTCATGTACGTGAGGAGCACGTTAATATGGTATATGAGTTGCAACCGATTACGTTTGTATTTTTGATTTAAAAATTTTTTCAAATTTTTCTTCTTATATACCTGCAAAAATTCGTATATCTGTGTCCGAGCCCCTACTTAAATAATATTGATTGTTATTTCCAATATATTGTTTCAAAAATGTCGAATAATTTTAGGCTCTCAACGACAACAGTTGTCATTGCTGAGGAACCTTACGGAAAAACAAACGTCAACTCCCTACTGAATTCCTGGACATTGCAAGGCAATTTAACGCTACAATATTCTTTTAGACATAATTTCGAATTTCGATATCGATGAATTAATATCATAATAACATTGATAACAATGGCTGTAAATTTTTATCTTTTCAAACTTTTTAAAAAATAGTTTTTAAAGGGGTTTAAAAATCTTATTCTAGCAGTTAAAATGAATTCGATGCAAATACGTCGTAATTTTTGCATAATAGCTTCGAACAAATTCGCTATCAAAATTTGAGAAAAAGTTATCTCCAAATGCGTACGATGTAATATAAAACAAATCGATAGATTATAAACAAAATCAAAAGAAAAAAATGCAATATACATATAGGAAGTTAATTCTCCACATCTAATAAGTTAACGTGAAGGTAGATGGTAGAACGAGTCAAATGACTCGGGTATGTAACCTTTACTCTAACGAATCTTAGAGCACGTGATTCCACGGGCGTCTAGCAGAGGGATCTTGGCAGTAGAAGAAATAGGCGTCCCTAATAGCACAGGAATATCCAGAAATACCTTCGCTATAACGGGCAATATTGGAATATTCTGACACGACGTCTCTCGTTATTCAACGCAATTTTGGCGAAAAACAGGCAAGAACCGCAATTTTTGCTATCTAATTTTCGCCAATTTCAAGATTTATTACAATTGTAGCAACCGTTCAGTATTTTGTAATGACGTCAGCAGTCCCTCTTTCTATGATTGGGGTAATTTAACTGCACTATGAATGAATCCCTCATTTAGCCAAAGGGCAGGCCTCCTTCCCCCGCCTGGTAGGAGATCTTTATCTCCTTCCGAAAGGGAGGATCTCGTCCATGGAATGGAAGCATATGGTTTTTTCCGAGAACCTGCTATTTTACTCTTCGCTGATTCATTTTGCAAAATGAAAATCGACTATACTGATTTATTTAATGAAATCAGAATTTGTCATCGAGTTTGGCCTTCCAGGATTACAGTAAAGCACCATTTATACGTCGTTTCATCACAGTCCTCATTCATACAAATGCATTGTAATTCGTTTCGATTATACATCTTTTCATTTATACGTCGTTTCACATCAGTCCTTTGAAAGACTAATAAACGGTGCTCTATAACAATACAACAATATACAACAACGGATTTTTTTTTAAATGAAAAGATTAAAAATTATTTATTTAAATTGCATCCAAATTTTGTTACTTTTTTGAAACTTTTAGAGATCTCGTCAATTAGCGCCGGATTTCCAGAAAAGTCTTTCTCAAGATAGAAAATAATTAAAGTTTAATTAAGATCTATCAATAATCAGGAACAATTTACTTCCATGGTCATTTTATGTATAAAACCCAAACTAATAAAAAGACTTAATTATGATTATATTATCGATGAGTTTGCTATAAAGAATGAAAGATAAATGAGAAAAGATTACATATAGTAATTTTATTCTGACAAGTCGCAAATTAAATTGTATTTTATAAATTTATGAAGTATTTTTTGTTGTTATTTGATTTATGATTTTTTTCTGTGGGAGAAATGCTTGCTAACTTTATAAAAAATCTAATTATTTATCATTTTCATCTATTCTTTAAGTCCTTTACTAAGCCAGATTTTGCAATGTAATAAATAGCAAAATGTAATAAATTATTTTGTACGAAAATTTGTTGGAGACGCTGCATGTCAACCTTGGAACAGGCCCCACTTTTGTTGAGAAATATCTGTTTAGATACATAATATTATTGAATTTTCGGAACTTCAAATATTAGTTGCTGGCATGCTGTTAAATAAGAAGATTTTATCTGCATCATAAGTAAAAATTTTCCTTTTACAGGGAATCGAAATTCATATTAAAGTTTGAATGTTTAAAGAGGAATTTAGGTAAATTAAAATTCCACGGAGGCGAAGTTCAACTACAACGAGCAAGTATCAAGCACAACGGCCTTGTATATGTGAAATCTTCCGTGAGTCATGTTTAAGTTGGAGCAGTATGGAAGTTAGTAAAGTCAAGTTTTAGAACAAGTTTCGCTCCATTTAATTATAATTTAAACTTTCAGGATCTATTACCAGAAGCTGAGATGTGCCATCGAAACAGTAAACTATAACTCATTGACTCTGAAGAGAATAAAGACCATTAAAAATTTTATTATCAACAGTCTTGTGCAAAATTTTGGATAAATCGCTTTTGCTTTGCTTGCAGCTTTTGGTGTGGAAAACGTAAATTTTGCTTTAAAATATTGTGAAGCAACAGGAAGGTTTTAGTGAAGGTTTTCTGGTAATTAATTAAATGGTTATAATTTTTAATTAGTTACAGTCTGTGTTTTCATGTATTAAATTGCAACTGTAAGAGGATTTTGCATAATATAATATTTTATACTAGCTGATATACCTGGCGATACCTGGTTACGTGAAAAATATTTTAATGTTTTTTATTAATAAAAAAATTTACTATCTCATTAGTTAATATGAAACTTTCAGGCTAATTTCAACTTAGGCACTACTGTCGGATTTTTTATTGGATTTCTTTAATTGTAGCTGTGGGTTCCTCTCTTTCTGAAAATGTGACATTTCGGTGTCCCGAAAATGTGCTTGGGGACAACGGGACATGCTATCTATAAAGGGGAACTCTTAAGTTTAAATTTTTACAAATTACAAAGATTATCACAAGCAATGTTTTTTTGAAAGTTCGACCAAAATTAGAAGTAATAATAAATATTTCTTACTAGGGATGGGGATTGTTGTTTCGATAAACCGATTTTTTGTTATTTTTTGACCTGTTATAACCAATTAAAAAAAACTCCAAAAACGGAGTAAGAAACCGGCCGAATTAGCTTTGGAAATGAGGTAAACTAAAAAATTCAAGTCACTACTAATCAGTGAGATTTGTTTTTGTTTTTTAAATTTGAATTCATATTTCTACAATTAAAATAAATATATTTAATATGGTTAAATAGTATGTTAGCCATACTGTGTTAAATAGCAAAGGCGAAGCGTCGGTCATGCGCACCACGGTTTCGTTTTAGTTGTGAACATAATACTTCTTGTTCAATCAGTAACGACAATTCACACCTTCCTCATGTGGGATTTTATTTGGGTTGATTGACCTAAAATAGTTTGATATTCATGATCCCCTTAAGAACGGAATTTTAAACATAGACAATTAACTCCGATTTTTTAGTAGCATTGCACCTGTTCTGTTTATTGTCTACTTGAACGTTCCTAATGGAGTCAAGCAATTGTTCTTGTTATCAAATATTCAATTGCAGGCCACACCGAGGGAGTTGCGAACCGTACGAAAGCACAAAGCTTCGCGGCGAAGATTGCAAAATGAAAATTAATTGCATTGATTTATTTAACGAAATCAAAATTTGTTATCGAATTTTGCCTTTCTGTACTGATTATTTATTTAAAAATAATTAATTTTAATAGTATCCAAATTTCGTTACTGTTCTGAAACTTGTATTGGCCTTTATTTCCAATAACCGTCGCATCTGCTGAGAGTTCTTTCTTAAAATTGAAAATGATAAAAAAATTACCTGAATTGGTTTAGTTCAATTATATTAATTCCCGGTCAGAAGTAACGCAAGGGTTACGGACCTCATAATTTAAGCCGCTATCAAAATATGAGGACGATACCAGAGCTATCATCCCTTTCTCAGGGCCGGCCTTAAGCCGATTGGACCGATTGCTCCAAATAGGGCCCCGCGCTTAAGGGGCCCCGCGCTAGCGTGCTACAAAGAATGTAATCGAATTTATTCAAATTAAAATCAATTATTGTTTTTAACAAATTATATGAAAAAACGTGTTTTTGTTGCATTACAAAAACATGATTTGTTTTAATAAATCCAAAAATGTTTTGCAAATATAAATTACTAGGGAATGTTCACGATAAAATAAAATAAGATTTTTCAAATGTTCAGACGCGAAATAAGAGTATATACTTCCGTTTGAATATCGTGGACATTATAATAATTAATGGGAATTCAGTTTAAGTTGAATTTCCTAGCATTTTTTTTTTCATCGAGAAGACTACTTATAGTAATTTTGATTGTCTGAAATAAAACAATTTAACTCTTTTCTACACAATAATTAAAATAATGATGAAAATGTTGATTTAAGTACGGTTATTATTTTTTTTATTAAACATGTCATTTGATACCATTGCATATTTCTTTCTACTCTACCAGTAAGTCTTTTAAGATGAGTGTTTTATAGAAATTATGAGTAATGTGCTTACTGAAGAAACGCTCATTTTAGTACAATAAATTATTACTATTCTAATTATAACCTTAAACGGGAATAAATAATATTTTTAATTGTGTTTATTAAAATTTTGCAAGTGAAAGCTTAATTAGCTTATCTTAAATTTGTAGTCTTGAACAGCATGCTTTATACGGCAAATATAAATATAGCCAAGAGGTATTTTGAAAGAATAAGTAGGAAAAAAAAGAAGATTTGTAGTTTTATGTCCTGTTGTTTTATAATTTAAAAAAATATCCGATCCTATAAATAAAGAATATTCTGATTGATAGAAAAAGTTTTGTAAATTATTAACCGTTTTGTCTGAAATCAATTGTCAATTGTAGTTTTGTATTTTTTTATAATCAAACTACTGAAACCATTAC
>BGPR01007491.1:0-44865 GCA_013235015.1 Araneus ventricosus
TCGATGCTTCGTTCAGTATTGCTATAAAGAAGATGACTCTGCGCGGCTACTCACCATCATCACGAATCCTCCAAACCACTGGGACTAATTGAAATTTTGCAGGCCGTTCTTTTTTTTTTGGGAATTAGAGTTCTCTTTAAGAAAGTATCTTTCGAAATTTTGTTCGAATTTTAATTATTTAAAGTGCTTTAAATTTCCGTTTTTCGGAATAACTGGATCCTATTATCGCAAAAAAAAAAAAAAACATTTTTATCATCTTAAGATAAAAAAAATTGAAACTTTCAGTTGTACCGATCTTATTTCCATCACAACAGTTGTTCAGACATTAATGTTTCAAAATGTTTTAAAACACTCAGATTACAACAATATTTTTTTTATTGTTATCAAATTCAAACTATCTCATTATTTCAGCAAATCTTTTATTGACAGCATTTTGCAATTATGGTTGATAGTATAAATTGTTTTCTTGAAATTATCAAAGCAGATTTTCAACTTTAGTATTCACTACATTTCTAAAATATTTTATAGACACCTGCTTCAAAATGTATTTTTTATAAAGCGTGGCAAAGTCTTGAGTTTGAGGTTGTTGTTTTTATTGTGTGTGAGGTAAACTAGAAATAGGTTTCATCCTTTCTTCAAGCATTTAATCTCATGCTTTCCATTTTTTAAATTATGGAGGCATGAATTATGAGTAATTTTTTTGTTAAAATTTTGATTTGAGATTATAGGTACAGTATTGCCATAAAACCCAGGAATTTCCTCAGTGATAACTCGTAAGAATTTGATAGAAACTAGAAATTACATCTAAACTAGGAATTACAAAGGCAATAGTGTTCAGGAAAACTAATTTTAAATTTGTTGTCTACCTCCCTATACTCCAGGACTTTTTAGTTCTATGAATTTTTTTGCCACCTCTTTCTGTACCCACTAGTTCACGGGCCTCCAGCATCATTTTCAAACTTTTCTTCTACCATATTCCAGTTAATCACATTCTGTTGATAAGATGAATTGAGTAGAAACTATTTGAAACTCAGTTTGTAAGTTCGTTAACTGCAGTGATACATCATATAGAATTATCTGCTGTTTTAAAATTTACGTCTTTAAATGTTTTATATCATCCAAATATAATAAAATATTTAGTTTGTTTTTGTTTTTGTTCATCTTTTGCTGAGTTATCGTAGGCACAAACTGCGATAACATGCAATAATTAATATAAAATTCAAAAATAAAAACAATTTTAAACAGACGAACCAGCTTTGGTCTTGAAAGAAGGCGGCTAGTTAGAATAAAAGAAATAAGAGCTGAAATTAAGGTTGGTATATATGAGGTGATTCCAAATTTTATTAATATCAAATGCTGAATCAAAGTTAACCTGTGGTACGCTCTTACCCTCCAGGTGTTAGTTAGGGTACTCTGATTTTTGGTAATGAGAAGGAAAGAAACACAAAAATATGAAATATTCTAAATTTCGTTTCATCAAGTTCGTTTGAAAAAAAAAAATAAGTATGAGTTCAGAAAGCCTATTTACGGAGTTAGAAAAGGAGAAAGTACGATATCTAGTAATTGGAAGTATTGTTAATTTTCGTCATGTTGTGCCACGACTTCGCGGGCATGTAGTCCCACATAGCCCCATTGCGAGCAGCACATGGCGGCCGTTCCTCCATTTTGCCAGGTTGACCCGTCATCGGAGGATGGGCCCTAAGAGCAGCACCACCATTACTGTATCACCAGGTGGACGAGAACCCTGCTTACTTATCCGGCAGCTTCTCATCGAACTTCGCAATGCTGGGATCATGTGATTAAATAATAGAGTTATAAAAATAGGAAATTAGTAGTAATAACGATTAAATAAGGAATTAGTTTGTCCTTTAAATTAGAAAGAAAGTATTATAGCAAATCATTTTTTTTTTTTAAATTTCTTTAAATTAAGAAAAAAAAATTGTACAGTTAAATTTGGTGTCATTAAAAAAATATTTTTTTTAATTTTAAAATGACATAAAAATCATTTTTTAGATAATATATTTGAAAATAAATCGAAAGACAGCAAATCACCTACTTTTTTGTCTTTAAAATTTTAATTATCTTGCGAGCTGAAAGTTGATATTAGTTCTCTCTTGTTTTTTGAAAGGCATATGCGCCAAATTTCATCAAATATCAAGCAAAATGTCGACTTTAAAAGGTATATGACATTCATCTTTGTATACATTATTGGAAAGTAAAATTTAAGGTTAAATCAATTACGATTATCAAAGACATTAAAATCAGGGAAGATCGTGAATTTGGTGTAGAATAGTTGCATTAGATTTTTTATACAAATAAACTCTTTTAACACGATATATAAAATTAATTTTATACTTTTAGCATAATCATTTGTATGCATACTAAAAGCGCATTATATATTTTCTTATAAATGGCGCATGTATGCTTGGTGACTGTCTGTTGGTGTTCTACTAGAGACAGATAGGTGAGCCTAAGTTGTCAAATTTGATACAAACCTACATATGAGAGGGTGGCAAAATTACCTCAGTGAGTTTTTTTTAAAACTTTAATTAGTAAAACAGAAATATTTTTTTGGGAGGAAGTTCAGCGATAATAGCAAAATGGTATCATTTAAAATAATTTCTACATATGTATATCTCAAAAAAATTATCTTTCAAAGGATAACTTAGTCTAGTTGTCGTGTGTTTTTTCTTAAATTTGACATTTTTTTAAAATATTTTTATGTATAATTTACAACAATAGCAGTTGAAGTCAAATAATTTCTTTGAGGATTCATCAAATCTTTAATTTAATATTCCTCTTAATGTTTAATTTAATATTTCTCTTTTAATGTTTAATTTAATGTTTCTCTTATTAAAAACGTGATATAAAAAATTTATTTTGATTATTACAGTATAAAACCTTCTTTATTGTAGTAGAAATGCTGCCATTTCCATTGCTTTTCAGTTTTTAGTCTAATTTTTTGTGTTAATTCATATTTGGGAATAAATTTATTTTTTAATAGATTTACTATTTTGATAGATTTCCTTTTTTAGCTGCCAAGTCTAAAATTCATTTTTTCATAGGGCAAGAAAATCTTCAGTGGAAACCATATATATTTATTTGTAATAATTAGACTAGGAAACATTCAGTTATAGTTAGATAAATAAATTACTTAATAAATTAATTCAAATCCGAATTATACATGATCTGAAATAAAATTATTTTCATTTCGTTTTATGATAAAGAAACCATTCTCAGACTTTAACAGCTAGTAACAATCAAAATCATTAATTTTATTAAATACAAACATATTGTCATAATTGAATTAAAATTAACGCAGCAAATCAGTTGATGTTTTTTAAAATTGGTTGTACCATCTAATATATAATTAATAAAATGAAATCAGCCTTTAACGTAGAACGGCCTAAGTATTTTAATACAACGAAACGAAAAATACAGAAATAATTTGACTCACCTCTTTAAAACTAATTTATCTCTGCTTAGAAAAAGAGCAAAATATCCAGTATTTCTTTGCCGCCCACTCAGTGGAACAAAACAGAAGTACAACATTTTTCAAGCAGTACTTCCTTCAAAGAACACCAAAGGACCATAGTCAATGGGCGGTCCTATCATCTAAGTAGTGACCCATAAGGCCAGGCTATCCCCCACCCTAAAGACACAAAACTCTAAGAAAAAGCGGAGATTCCTTCTTCCTTTGGAGGCTTTTTTTTTTTTGACGATCCAAATTACGTGTTTTGCCTCCATCCCTCTTATGCTCGTCTTGTGGGTTCAGAATCTTAAGGCAGACAGGTTCCAGCAAACTCCATCTATTTTGGCTGCCAAAGGCGAGATGCAAAAAGAAAAAGCATCATTGGTACATATCCTCTAGCAAAGAACCACACCCATGGTCAAGGCCCTTTTCCTTGCTTGCTGGGTGGATACCCACTCACTGCGGCAGCAAACTCAAAGTTAAAGGGTGCAGGAGCTTGCTTTCTCTCTATCTCACTACTCTATGAGGGATTACAACCAGACAAACTGGCAACACCGCTGACTACTTTCGGCAAATGGCGATCCACTCCCATGCAATGGCAGGCCAGGCCGCAGAAGACTTATTCTATTTTTTTGCACAACGGATCGGTACGAATCTAACTCGATAATTGTTTTTAATTATCATTTTTGCCGCCCCGTTCTGCCTGCGCCGTGGCGGGGCAATCTCTCGCCACCCCTCATGGTACTGCCCTATATCGATCACGTACCCAATATTGATTTATTTTCTTGCTTATGATTAAAAAATTAATTATTCTACGTTATGTTTCAAATATTTATAAAACTTTCTTGTCTTCAGTCTCTTGCAACCAAATTTGAAATGCTGAAAATAAATATATTTAATTTAGTAGAAAGTTAGTATCGGCTTTTTAAATCGTCCGGTTTTAATTGATACCTCATTATAATGTAAAAAACTTTTCAGATCAGAAGAGATGTTTGCACTATTATAATTTTTATATAATAATAGTTTTTCAAACTTATAGCATCGACAAGCTCATTTTAATCCAACAGCAACGTCAGGTATATCAAAGTATTACCAGTTTAAAAGTGGAAGCGAATGCAGGTAATTAGAACATTTCAACAAGGTGTCACAGTTTAAAACGGTACTATAATGTGATATAAAGAGAGGGGGGTTGGAAATCGCTTTTCATCATAATTTTCTAAACAATTGCATCTATCAAAGCTCGGAACATAAAACTGTTCATTTGGATAGATGATAATTCACCTATTTGGAATTTTTTTCTATGCAGTCAATAAGGCAGTTTATGGTATGGTTGAGGGAGCGGAATTTAAAATCATTTTTTGTTTATAACTAGGAACAATTGCAGCTGTTAAAGCGTTCAATAAAGGTTGTTTTTATGATAGAGCAATAATTCTCCTAAGCAGATTTTCTTTCTTTCAAACGTAAGGAATATGGAGAACGAGAATTTCAACCCCATCTTTCCCACCTTTTGAGCAAGATAGCCATCTACGATGATGAGACTTCACCATCTTTACAACATATCCACTTGATTTAGTTTAATTAAAATTACTTTGACTATCGTGTTCCCAATAGCATAGGCAGATTTTTTAGTCGGAGATATAAGGAAAAGAAAATTTCTCCCTCTATTTCCTTAGAGATTTAAAGATGCAAGAATGAAAGCAGGATGGAAGAGCTTTACAAATGACGAGATCTTTTCAACAAGGGGTAACATGCATAGTTTGAGAGGTACTTTAGGATTAAGGAAGAGAATCTGCTTTCCAATCACTTTTCAGTTCATAACTTATATTTTTCAACTTCTTTATTAAATTTCTTTTTAACTCGGCATTTGTTGTTTTCCTTGTCAAAGAAAAAGAAAATTCATATAAGACTGACTGTATAAATAGGTCACTTATGATATCTGTCCTAAATTCAATATTCTAAGGACAATTAAAAATTTCTATTGTAAGTTTAGAAATTAGAAAAGTTAGAGAATAAGTCAAAAGGATTCATTTAAGCAAGAGATTAAAAATCACTGACTTAAGCGCTAATTTTAAAATCATATTTATATTGAAGCACTTTTTCATATTATTCTTTCAATTTTTACCAAATGAAATTCAAGAGAAAAACCAAATTCGCAAATTTTTTATTTAATATGTAAATAACTTACCTCAAATTATTTTTATCAGTTCTTTTGGATCAAAAATACGTGTTATAAATTTAAACAGCAGTAAAACAGATTAGTTTTAATCAACAATTTAACGGATTTTTATTTCTTTCATAAAATTACATGTGCCTTTAAACTGTCATACTAAATTTGGGGAAAATAATGAAAAATATGATATATTCGCATAAATTTTATTCATTTAATTGTTAGAAAAAGTCTGTTTCCTTTTGGTGTTCCATTTCAATATCAATAACTCTTGTATTTACTTTCATGCGGTTGTACCGAAGGAAAAGAATGCATTTCATGAATGGTAACATTTTGAAATTTTAAAGTAGCCTTTTGATGTCCTTTTTCAAAACTATCACCTATTACTTGTATTTTTCATTCTTTCATGTTTCCTGAATTTTCAAACACATAAAAGATTCCATAAATTCTCTTTTTGCTTATAAGATTATTTGCTTAGAAAGTATACTTCGTTTGTATCTTTTGTCATCGCAAGTAGTTTCAGAAATCCGAAGACCATGAAAGAAAGCTTAGTTACTAAATACCGTAAATAGATTAACACAGGAAAATAAGATAATTTAGCATGCATTCGCGATTAATATACCAGGAACACCATTTTTTTCTACCATTTATCACCATAAGGATCTACCTGGCTGAAGCAAACTGGTTCTGAATTATTTATGAGAAGATTAAATATGAGAGATTGATAATTAAATCGGTATGCTGCTCAAAACTTAACAATTTATTCACATAAACAGCAACTGAGGAGAAGGCTGACAAAATGTCTCAGTCAGTCATGGTTAAACCAGGAAAAATGTGTGGCATTCTCTTTCTGAATAATAAGAGTTATGATGGATAGAATTCGAAGAAGTCATCAATAGACCACAAATTTGCAAAATATGGAAAGATAGCCGGTTCCCATAGTCTAGAGGTGGGGAATCTTTTTACACTGAAATGTGCAGCATAAGAAACTCAAAATGGCCGCAGGTTCCACATTCCTGCCATAGTCTTAACACTTCGTTTGCGGCTAACGTAAATCGCAGTCCTACTGCGGCCAAGCTCTGCAAAAGACGTGTTAACACTTCCTAGTACGCTTCTTATAACTACAGGGAAAAAAACAACTTTCATTTTAAACTAGCACAATACCCGGCACATTGCTCAGTCATTTGAGTAATATCAAATCTTTGTGGGGGACAAGACACTATGAGCACAATGATCTATTTTCACTCAATTCAGAATAATCTTAATATAAATAAAGGTCATTGTGGGTATGTGGCTATGTTCCACATCTCCTCCTAAACCAATGAACTGTTTTCAACCAAATTTTGCACACTTATTATCCAAGACAAGGGGAAGATACTTACGAACTTTTCCAAGTCCAAAAGTTAATTAAACAGGCAGTTAATTAGAAATGAACCGAAACCGTTTTTCCGCCGTAACTTCGGAGCAAATTGTCCGACAAAAAATATTATTATACCATCTTAAAGGTCACAATTTTACCTTTTCAATGATACCAATTTTATTTTTGTGACATTTTTCCTTCAATTTGTATTAATTTTTTAAAGTTTAATAATTTTTTATTACGTACAGACGATTTTGAAATAATGCAGATTTATAGTTATTACTCCGTTGCTAGGCAACGGTTAGACTTTCAACTAATTTACCTTTATTTGTGAAAATTTTGCTTATTTTTATAAATATCTATAATAATGTTAATATAATAAATGCGAAAATGTGTCTGTCTGTTTGTTACGCTTTCACGGCCAAGCTACCAAACCGATTTGGTTGAAAATTGGCAGAGTTGTAGCTTGAAATCCAAGAACGGACATAGGATATGTGATTTTATCATAAATTTAATATTTTTGACTACAGACAACAATTAAATAAATAACAAAGCCTATTGACTCGGCGATTCGCGATGAAGATTGCTACTTTATTTTTCAATCTACTGTCACGTGATCTTTAAGGAATACGTCAACAAAATGAACTGTCATGTGATCCTTCAGAAAAGCGCAAGCATGTGGAATAACTTATTTTTAATGTCAAGCATCACGTGATCTTGCTGAGGAAAGAAATAAATAATTAATTTGTGGAATAATAATTGAAAAATAGACGCCGGGACAGAAATCTAATGATAGATATGATATAGTTTCAAGAGTTTTTAGATTAAAATTTAAAAACTAAAGTTAATTACAACTAAAGGAAAATATCGTTCAATGTTTACTTAAAATATGAGCCTAATTTATTGGAAAGGTTGCCAAAATTATTCTTTATCGCTCTTTTTATCGACATCCAAGATTTGTTCGGCGGTTAAATTTGTAACCAAACGATTTGGATAACCACTGGCGGTTAAATTCTAAATCAAACGATTTAGCTAATTACAATAGTTCAATTTCGAATTTTAATGCTTTAAGAGCTTTTTTCAACCGATTTAAAAAGAAAGGATTACATAAACCCAAATAACACGGAATTCAACGTTTTGTTTACTAAAGAAAGAACTGATTCAAACTTGGCGCTTTCCAAATAGATTTGGCGATTGCTAGACATTCAAACAATGTATTAAATTGGGAATTTTTCAAAATTATTCACAGTATAGAGGAAGTGATAAACAAGGTTTATTACCCTGCTCTACAAGCTAATATTAGGAATAGAGATTGGTTGTTGAATGGATAATTTCGGCACTGACTAATGAAAGTTTAGATCAGATAAATGAAAAAAAAACCTTCACAAATGGAGGGATGGATTACAGAATATCTATCTGCAAATCGGTAATGGGCAATAACAAGTAACATCATATCCTGTGGAGTTCTTCAACTCCTTAGAATTGTCAGGGGTACCCTTCCTACAAGCTGAGATTAAAAGTCGCTGTGAAAGTACTATTGATACGTAACCTGGATGTACCGAGACTGTTCAACGGCACACGGTTTCAAATTCCACCCTTAGGATCACAAGTCGTGCTAGCTACTGTTATGACTGGCATATCGAGAGGAGAGAGTGTTTTAATTCCACGCGTTCCGATAATACCGAGGAATTTACCATCCCAGTTCAAAATATAACAATTCTATTTAAAATTAGCATATGCCAGGCTCAGGGACAGACACTCAAAGGGATAGGCGTACGTTTGGAAAAACTATATTTTTCGCGTGGGCAACTAACTATATGTGGCGTGTTCACGTGTGCCCAGCCCACATAACCTCTACATCCGTGCAAAAAACGTAAAACAAAAAACGTCGTATACAAAAATGTGTTAGCATAGATAAACAAATTACACGCTAAATTCAATTGAGCGTTTTCTGGACTCCAAAAGGGAGCGAACGTAAAAATTCGCCTGTTCGATCTTTTAGTACCGAAAAACGCTCCTTAAAACACTTTTATAGTCAAAAACCAGTTACGACTGCTTACCCGCCACGAAACTGATAACAGAATCTGAATACGTTGGTCCTTTTAGGAGCGTTTTATAATTACTGTTTCGGTCATTAGGGATGTTCGAAAAATCATGATTAAAAGTCATCACGTGACGATTTGGCGCCTTTCCTTATCTGTGTTTACACAGACTCGATAAGATAAGATTGGGTGCCATTTTTTATTTTAGGAAGCTCTCTTCATATCTATGGAAGCACGTTAAAACGAATTGAAGTTAAGAAGATTTGCTTTATGGTGAGTTACATTTTCAAATTCATTTTATCGTATTTCAAAGTCAGGAATCTGTCCAGATATTTTTTATATGATTGATATTATATTTATGCACATTCTGCAAAATCTTTGTTAAATGACGTACTTCCATTCTGAACATATCCCTGACATATGTTATAATTGAATGCAAATTTGAAAATGCCTGACACATTAAAAATAATAAGAGATATCTTCATCCTGAATACATTGTTTTATGACACTTTATTTTTAGAAAATTATATATCACTAGGGGGCTCTGCCCCCTGCTCGCTAAAGCTCGCCAACCCCCAGAAGGATTGCGTTGCAATCCTCCCAGGTTTGCTACGCAAACCTTGCTCGCTTCGCTCGCTATAATGAAGACACTGTGTGTCCTAGAAGTTATTCTAAAATCTTCATATATATATATGAATCAGCTTTATTTTGCTTCTGATGCTTTAACTTAAATCAGCACAGAATAAAATGTTTTAGCCTCAAAAAATTTATTTGTCTTCAAATAAAACTTACAAAGTAAAGCTGATTTCCTTTTAATGCTTTCACCTTAATAACGAAGGAATAAAATTTTTTGGCCCTGAAAAGGGCCGTTTTTTATATAGTGAAAGCATCAGGAACCTCCCCCATAAACACAATTAAATATTTCACATTTTGGAGCTATCACAGAAACAGATTCAAAAGATCGTGCTCTACGGAAACATAAATTGTACGAAAGCAGGTATATACATATTCAATACATTCATATATAAAATAATATACAACATTGAAGATTGTGCTCTACAAAAAAAAATTGTATCAAAGCAGGTATATTCAATCCACTCAGATATAAAATAATATACAACATTGAAACAAATTAAAAATGTAATGCAAAAAAATACACTTGACAATCAATCACAGAAAACTTCCTCATAAACACAGTTAAATATTTCATTTTGGAGCTACCACAGAAACAAATTCAAAAGATCGTGCTCATGATAAGCCAACATAGAGTTGTCCCTGACTAAAAACCGGCTCATTGAGCACCAAACATATCTTTTCAAAAGTTTGGCCTTACGACTTATTAATTGTCATGGAAAAGGCTAAACGAATGGGAAATTGCATACGTTTAAATTTGAAAGGCATGTTAGTCTGAGATGGAATCAAAGGGATTTGGGGAATGAGAAATGTCTCTGTACCATCAATGGATTTTGCCTGAATAATGTTTTGCTGCAATTTTGTGATAATTAGGCGTGTACCATTGCATAATCCTTTAGAGGGAGCTAAATTTCTCAACAGCATTATAATGCAACCTATTTTCAACTTTAACTCATATGGAGGCAAACCAGTTGGTGTCAAAGAATTTAAAAATTCTTCAGGAAATGTCAATTGATCTTGAGGATCTTCACTCATGATCATATCAACTGCTTTATAAACAGTTTCATTTCCCGGCATAAATTCCAACACTTTATTGTTGATTTCCATGGATCGCTCATTATTAACAGTAAGGACAGCTCGATCTTTAAGCTCATGTGGGGTCACACTGGAAAAATCTATGTCACTGTATTGAAGGGTAGCATTGCAAAGGCAACTGAATCGTTGAGCCACTTTTTTTCTCTCCAATGTCCAACAACCAAGCACCAAAATCCCTTTCAGATTCAAGGGCACACATATTTTTTGTCAGATATAACTTATGAAATTTCAACCAAAGAGCGTGTTTTTTTTCAAGGAGCTGGCAACAGTTAATGTTCTTGAACCTCTTAAAATTACTGGAAGAACTTGGCGAAAATCTCCACCCAGTAGAATGACTTTGCCCCCAAACGGTTCTTTACATTTTGTGAGATCTTGTAAAAGTCTATCAACAGCTAAGAAAGCATGAACATGTGTCATGGGTGCTTCATCCCACACAATTAATTTTGTTTTCAGTTACATGTCAGCTTCTTTTGTATTAGGATTCAAATTGCAAGTAGATGTTGCATTTAAATCAATTGGAATTTTAAAAACAGAATGGGCTGTTCTCCCCCTTATTAATAGAGTTGCAGCAATACCTGTAGATGCAACAGGAATAACATCATCACCTCTACCACGTATTGTGTGAAGCAAAGTTGAATAAACAAAAGTTTTTCCTGTCCCAGCAGGACCATCTAAAAAATAACACTTGGGTGTATCTGCAGCGTTGTTGTACACTGCACTTAATAAGATTTCCACAACATTCCGCTGTTCACTATTTGACTGCATAGTATAACTATTAGCTTTAGCCTGCTCTTCCACAACATCAAAGTTCACTCTCTCCAAAACACTTGCAGGCAAATCTACAGTTGGTAGATGCAGTTTTTGGAGACTTAAATTGTAGGATGTAAGCAGTTCTTCAATATCTGCAAGTGCATAGTGAGGTCCAGTCTGCTCAGAATAACGATGCACAAAGTCCTCACAGAGTGAAACTTGATGTTGCACCCATAAATCTGGAACATCCTCCACTTCTCCAAAGCCACAAATCATTGCGAACAGCATGCGCAACTGTCTCGGAGATTGAAATTGTGCAGCGTCATTCAAAGCATCATGCCACTGCTGGTCACCTCGAAGAAGTCCATACTCCTGACATGCTTGTTGAAATGTAATGCATCTTAATCCATTTATGGTCAAAATATCATCAAAACTAATGGTCCCAGACTTGCGCAGTAGTAGCATCCGCAAATAGTACCTCTCAATATCCAGTATACTAACTACTGGCAGTCTCCCAATAACATTTTGTCCACCACATTGTCGCTTCTTCCAATTTGTGGTACTCTTATCAAACATATAATATTGTGGAATATCTGAGTAAGAAATGTTGTGAGCTGAAGGATAATTTTTGTTTAGTTCAAACCATGATGTTAGTGTTGTTTTTCTTAAAGCAGCTCGTTCAATTGCTTGGGCTTCTTGACCGTCTTGGTACACAATCGGCTGTTGCTGTGGTAAATGCACAGCTAAGCGCACTACAGTGTGGGATTTATGCGACAAATTAAATCCATTTAAACGCCACATGGCTTCAGGTGTACTAACATACCTACCTTCAACAAAACTTAAAATTTCATCATGATCCAGAGCACCTTCTTTTTGTATTTTGACCGAGGCTGCATCATGTCCTTTGTATACATATTTATATAAGTATTTGACACTTTTAACTGAGGCACAAACTTCAACATCAATATGTGCATTAAATTTTTTAAGCAACCAAGGATTATATGGGACAACCCATCTGTTATCGATGGAATATTTCCCTACTTGGACAGGTTCAGTGGCTCTTCTGCGATAAATAGGGTATCCATTAACATTTTCCTCTGTATCATCCTTGAATTGTTTCGGAAAACTTTTGCAGCACTGTCCATCTCTCATGCATGGAGAATTTATATTTATAGTTCCACATGGGCCATATACCATGCATTTTGTCATAATTTGGAGGAGTCTAAGATCAGTGCAAGGATCTGGAAGTTCTGCACTCACAAACTTGTCAATGTCATCTTTAGTGCGAATTTTGCTTTCTGAATCTAATGTTAGAAGAATGTGGGCATGAGGCAAATCTCGCTTTTGGAACTCAATAACATAAATATAGGTCAAAACACTTCCAAATATTCCATGCTTGCAAATACCTTCTAAAAGTTCTTTTCATTTTATATTAAATACACGTATAATAATATCAGGTCGGTCTTCAGGACGTTGTACTCCCTCCATGCAATTTAAAACTTCAAACCAAGATGGGTTGCAAGTAAAGGTCAGAAAGAGATCTGGTTTACCAAACTTGCGTACCATAGCCATTGCATCTTGATAATTCTGTTGCATATTATGTGGACTCCCGTTCAGTTCGCTTTTGTTCATTTCGGATAATATATCCGACAGCACGACTTAAATTCATTATTTTTACAAATTTCCAACTACTAAAAATAGTTTTCAATAAACGTGATCACACGAAGCGGCTTCGGACTTTCCGCGGATGTAAACAAATCAAACGTGCGAGCTGTTGCCAAACGGCGATTAAGAAATTCGAACTTTTTTTGTCGCCACGTAAGAGAATTATATATATAGATTAAAGATTATCCATTAGGAAGTTCAGGAAGAAATTTAAAATAATGAAAATTAATTTCATCCACTATCATATTAATCACATTTATTTTTATTTTTAATTTAAGGTGTATGTAAATTTGGTATCAGCTGTGAATGCATGTGTTATTGTTTAAGTTGATTGTAGCAGTAATAGATAAAAGAATTCTAAAGTAAAAACTCGTGTCCCCCCAATTTAAAAAAATTAAACTGGTAGTGAAATGAAATGTATAGTGTTTATTAATTTTTCATTATTTTAGTATTTTGGACATAGTTTAATAATTAGAAATTATCTACAGTTTCCATAAATACTTTTTTGATTTATGTGTTTATTTTATTTGGGATAAAATGTGTACTCCTCAGAATAACTTCTATTAATAAGTTTTTGAAGTACAACTTAGGGAAAAAAAATTGCAAAATTTAATTTGCGTGTCCAGAAAATACTTGTGTTTGTCAGACTATTCTAATGAAAGTTTAGTTATCTAAATTATATCTAATACATATAATATAATTAACATTATATCTATGCACATTCTGCAAAAACTTTGTTAAATGAGCTAATTCCTTTTTGAACATAACTGACATATATTATACTTGAATGCAAATTTGAAAATTCCTGAGACATTAAAAATAATAAGAGATATCTTCATCCTGAATACATAGTTTTATGCCACTTTATTTTTTAGAAAATTATTTATCATTATAGATTATCCATTAGAAAGTTCAGGAAGAAATTTAAAATAATGAAAAATATCTTTATCCAATATATTAATCGCATTTATTTTTATTTATATCACTTATTATATTTTAATGTATACATTTTTAGAATGTTAATGAGAATTTCTTAATCAATCTGGATTTCTTCTTGTAGATTTACTTTCCATTGAGATTATTAAAATTCTATGTTTTGTCTCCTATTGATGTACAAGTTACCTAACTGATCAAGTCATTTACAAGCATAAAACTAGTTTTTATTTTTTTAAATTGTGCATTGGGATGAGTGTTTTTAGTTGAATTTTTCCACTATTAGAATATTTGGGGGGAGGGGGTGCAGTAGATTATTTTGGGTACAATTAGCTTTTTCCATTTCTCTCGCATCTTCATACTTCACTATAAGCTTCCCTCTACATGTTGAACTCGGTGCTGTAGGGTAAATATCTTTTAAGAAATATGATTTTTTTAAAATTTTTGATTTTAGGTTATGCTATTTAATCATCAACACTGACATCTATAAAATGCCTGGGTATACTTGCTTCAAATGCTGCAAAGTTGTTGCAGATAGATTCTCTGAAAAAATAGATGGTATGACTCAATAAACAAAATTGATTTTTTTTCATTGCAGAATAGTAATGAATTTGCTTTAGAAAGTTATACAATGCATAACTTCTTTACTAAATATCATGGTTTTTTCTTAGAAATATAACTGTGTTTGTGTGACTTAATTAAAAATTATCATATGTTTAGGAAAATCCATCTATTAGTGACATCCATCTATTTAATATAGCTGCAAATGCTTTGCAACTTATACTAAAAAAATTACACACAATTTTTTATGAATAATTTTATTTCTCTCATTCATAAAGAGTTAACTTTTGCTTTAGTTTAAAATTTTGCGTGTCATTGCTTGGTTACTAACTAAAGAATCTTACTGTAACTTTTATATAACAGTTATTTTTAATTATATTTGGACGGTTACTAATTGAGGTCATACTTCACAGTTTAATTGCTATGCTTTTGTTTTTGTCTAAAGTTTACAGACAAATTTATTGAAATCTCTATTTATAGGGGATATTACTGTTTGTAGTGGACTTGAAAATATTTGTTTACACTTTTTTTTTTAGAAAATTTATCAGAATTGCAAATGCTTGCAGAGTTGTTCCCAGTAACTGGCCCAAGAAAGAAAAAGGTAAATTTTTGTTATTCTATCTTAATTTTAAGAGATTTTATAGAATTTTAAACACACACACTTTCAGAATAATCAAAATAATTTTCAAACTCAATAATCATTGTTGCATTGAGGCTGTAATTACACGACAGCAAACCATTGCGATCTGTTCACCAATGTCTGCTTTCCATTTACCATAGTTGTATGCATCATACAGTTGTACCAAACAAAAGTCACAAGAAAAGGTTTTCTAGAGGTTCCATGATGTACTTCAAAACAAAAAGTTAAATATTGTATAAAAATTTGCAAATATGTGTGCGAAACAAATGGATGTGTGTCTCATCTTAAAAATGACAACAATCAATAGAATGGTGTGGGGAGTATGTGTCAAGACCTAATTCCATAATTTGTTCAAAAAGTTTATTCAAAACCCTTTTTTACTGTTCTGTATGTAAGAATAATTAAACCACTAGTTTGTAAAAGACATTTACAGCAAATTTTTAACTTTAAATGTTTATATGGAAACAAAAACTAATTGTTAATTGTTACTAATTGTTTCGGTTTGAACAATGATCTTTACTATGTTGCAGAAATTTTTCTTTAATTAAATAATTTATTTAGCAGGTTTCAGGAGATCAGTGGTTCAAATTCCCTTCTTATGTCCTATTCAGATACATTGGGCTAAACATTTTTCAGTCATTAGTGTTTAAAATGAATTCTTTTAAAAGCTATGGTTAAATTATGCACTTAACTTTTTTTTTCTGTGGGGAAAAAAATTCTTAACAATTTAAAAGGAATATTTTCAATATTTTTTCTAATTCAAATTCTTTTTTCGATTTATAGGTGAATGGTTGCTTAGAAGAATCCTAAACCGTCTTTCACAGCTGAAAGAGGCCCTCTTGCTTGCCTGCAACAAACAAAACAATTAAGATCCAAGCTTGTTAGCCGAAGAACTAAAACGAGATTACACAAGACACTTGCATTGCCTGTGCTGTTGTATGCTAGCGAAACTTGGACATTAAACGTAGACGTCCAGCGAGCTCTGGAAACTTTTGAAAGGAAAGTGTTGAGAACTATATTCGGGTCTGCACAAGAACAAGGGTGCTGGCGAACCAGATATAATTTTGAACTTTATAGACTTTACAAAGAACCTCAAGTTGCACAAATCATCCGAAGTAACAGACTGAGATGGCTTGGCCACGTCTGGAGAACTCCCGAAAATAACTCGACTAGATTATGTGTGCAATATATTTAAATAAATTTTTCATTTCAAAAGTTTTTCATTTTTTTAAAGTAGTTTTCTAATGATTTGTGCAATTGAGTATAAATGCAGTTAAAAATTCAGACTGTTAATTTTAGGTATAAAATTTGCAGATAAATATGTGTGTAATATTTTTATGAATCTCAAAAATTTTGCTTGGGGTGTGTAATCAAGAGTTTTTAGTAACATCTTTTTTTACTTATTTATGTTTTACCTGTATTTAAAACTGCCTTTACACCAATAACATTTATACACTCTAGTTGGTTACATTTTGCTTCCATGTAAATATAGTATAATAATTTTTAATTTAATTGTAACACATTTATATTCTTTCTTCTCAAATTTATTTTAAGCTTTTAACCCATGTGCAGTTCTGATTATCTTTATTAGGTACATATTACAATAAGTTTTTATTCTGTAATTTATCATCAGTTCGATTCTATTTCATTAAGCATTTTTCATCTTGGTTGTTATTGTAGGAAGTGTAATACTTGGTTGTACTACAGTGAATTTATGTAAAAATGCATTTTTATGTTGTAATAAAATTACTGCGCTGAATTTTTACAAAATTCTGAATAATTGAAGTGATGTATTAAGGACATTTTCTCTTTCAGTTATGTTTTTTTTATTTTTTTCATCAAGATATTATTACAGGGGAATGACAGAACCGGGAAAAGTCGAGGAAATTCGTAAAAATATCTTAAAATCGGGGAAAATTAACAGTTATTTGTTACTCGAGTTATAAATTAGTATCTTATGTGTAGAATTATTTGTAGTAATAAATGGAAATAAAAAAACTTATATTCATTTACAAAAGCATAAGTTTTTGATTAGAGCAATTAATTTCTTATGATTTGCTAAAGAATAAAGATTTGAAGCAATATTTTGGCAGTTTCTCTTGATTAAATCTTTGCAAAAATATATCATATTAGGTATGTATAATTATACTATTTTTATATTTATGCTCCAACATGTTATTCTGGTACTCATGCAAAGAGCACTAATTAGTTATTGAAAAGTTTTGAGCAAAGATCATAATAACCTCTACTGTTAATATAATTTAACTTGTGTTACAAAGCGTAGTTTCAATGTTTCTTAGAATTCTTATACAGTTTTAGAAGCAAAGTATTTTGTTAAAATTTCCAGTATTTTTTTACATATATGAAATGTAATATACTGTTCTAATAGATTTTTTTAGGATGTTCATTCCATTTTTAAAAAATTAAATTTCATAAAAATATTTTTTTTTCATTTTAAATAACTGGCAAAAGTGTTTTTAATGTATATTGTACACATACAGTGATTCTGACTAGGGAGAAAGCCAGGAAACTAATATAATTAGTAGCCTTAAATCAGGGAAATGTTTTTCACAGTTTCTGTAGCCACCTCCCTGTATTATATTTTTAAGCTGACTCAATCTGACTTTACTAGTCAGTGCAAACTCAAAAGCCTTATTAATATTTTCTAAAACTTATAATTCGTAAAAGAATAAGTAAAATTCGTGCAAATAACTGGTGTTTTGTGTGCTTTAGATGTTCTTAAAGGATAAATGGGTTCTTGAAATTTCAGGCTTAATTTCAAAACACACTACGATATATGGCCAAGAATTTGTTTAAAATTCTTAAAACCTTTCATAAGGCAATAAGATTGCTGTCTAAATGAATGTTTATAAATATTTAAAGAATACAAAATAAAACATTACATTATTTAAATTTTTTTTTTATTTATTTATTGCACATACAGGTAAAAATATATGTGCAAAACACAAGGTTTATAAGTTTAACAATTGTACTAGTAAACGGTACCGTTCTTTTGGTGAATTTTATTAACAAATTATTTATTATAAACCGTGCTTTATAGTTCCATTATATAAATCTGTCGTACTGTGCAGAATAATGCTGGTATTAAAAGAAGCACCCTCCAATTATTTCTTACTAGTTTTTAAAATGGCAAAAGTGATGAAACTAAGGTAAAAGACCTATTATGTTTAGTTAAAAGCTTTACAAGGATAAAATAATAAGCAGCATTTTACTACCTCAAGGGGCAATGCTCTTTATAAGGTACAAAGTCACAGGTCTCAATATTGCTTTAAAAAATGTTTTCTTTTAAACGTTCAGAAAAGGTTAATAATTCATCAATATTAAAAGCATTTAAAAAAAGCGTTTTTTTAAACCTTCTGAATAAGTTTACAAACTGATCAAAAAGGAGCGAAATCAATAAAACCATTTTCAGAAAAAGAGCATTTTTCTTTTAAACGCTCTGAATAAAGTTACAAATTAATCAAAAAGGATCGAAATGATTAATGAAAACATTTCCAAAACAAGAGCGTTTTTCTTTAAACGCTCCCTTTAACATTAAATATTAATCAACAAAGAGCGAAATTATTGCTTAAAATATTGCTCAAAAAGAAGCATTTCTTTTAACACGCTCCTTTTAATATTAAAAACTAATGGAAAAGGAGCGAAATCGTTCAATACAAAAAAGGAGCGAAATTCGCTCCGCGGAAGGATTGTAAAACGCTCCGAAAGGACGATGCACTTACAAGTACGGAAAGGAGCGAATTTCGCTCGTTTGGTTTAAGCTTGTACCTAACTATAACAGCAGACACTCCTGTTTGTCGTTCAGTTATGTATTATCAACCAGCAAAACTTTTAATTTTCCGTTTCAACATGTAACGAAGCATTTACATTCGTGAATTTAAAAAATTTAATAATTCAAATTCTTCGTGCACGAAGTCGCAGGTAACAGCTAGTTTACTCTAAAATGGAATAACTGAACCAAATGAATAGTTTTTCCTTATATAAATTGTTAATCGCTTGTGAAACGTCAACTTTTAAATTTTTTTCAGTGTTCTTCCAGAATTCTTTTAATGTATTCAGTTCTTCGCCTGTATTCTTGTTCGTCACGTGCCCGTATATTTGCGTATAAATTTAATTTTTAAAAAAATTATTAAAATTAGAGAAAAAAGTTGTACAAAAATGAAAGTGGTGTCATTGAAAAGCTAATTTTTTAAACTTTAAGATGGTTTAAAAACAGGTTTTGTGAAATCATATTTTCGGTAGATATCGTGGAAAAATGCTAATTAATTGAAATTTTAATTAATTTTAGCCTCTGAAAAGTTGCCAATGACCTTTATTTTTCTCCTGCTTTGAAAAGCACATGTGTCAAATTTCATCAAGATTGAAATAAAAAACTGTAGAATTGAATAAAAAACACACACATTACACACACTTTGCTTTATATATATATAGATATAAAACAGCATTACACAGAAAATCCAATTATTGTCGTTTAAGATTAAATTCTGTTCAAATATATTCATCATTTTTAAATATCTTATATTCGGATCTATTCAGTTACGTGGAGTGATGCACTGCATGGCTTTCCCTATAATGTAAACTTGAGTTACCACTGACTGTAGATAAGAATTACTGGATATGAGTTCCTTATATGCTTTAGTTGTGTTTTACTAACGCTTTATTTTCAAGCAGGTCGCGGGCTACTTGGGGACGGAACACGTACTTTTGAACCGTTCTCAAATGAAGACACACTTCAGCAAGCAACCCTGCTCCAAACTTCAACGCCTCACCAGCGGAGGAGGGTGCGTTTGACTTTCAAAGTCAGATTCAACGCATACCGGTCACAAATACAGAGGATCTTTGGTGGAATCCGATTTCTAACCTTAAGGTCAGCGGTCTGGGCGTGCATGGAGAAGGGGGAAAATTTTGAACATACGATAGACAAATAGAATAAAAAATATCTTTTATAAATATAGATTTCTTCTACAGAAGTTCATTCTTTGAAATCCTAAACAATAAAACAGTAGCTTTAATGTTTAAAACCCTTTTTAATTTATGATGCTATCTTTATTTTGAAAAACACGATATTCAGTGTGACTTCACGGTTGAGTAGTAGAGTAGAAAAAGAATAAAGAAAGTGAATGAAATGCTTTAGGATAATTGTGAGGAAAATCCAGGACCTGAAGGGCTGGATTAGAAGAGAGGTTCCCGTGATGGGAAGAAAATATTTGGAGGAAACTAATATGGAGGTTCAACAAAATTTCACGCAGAGTTGTCAAGTTATTTGTTGGCGATGCAAAGCATTAACCATATTTAGATCTTTGAACAACATTCTTATTCTTTTGCCACCAAAGTGTAAAGATTACGCTTCTTTTTCGGACCAACTGCCTATATCTTATCTGAAATGAAAAGGGGAAATTTCCAGAAATGGCTTCGATCTGAACTGTAAAACGGAAGTAGTACTTTTATTGTGTAAATCTATATTCTGCGGTGTTTCAATAAGTTATCGTCTATGTTTATTCATATTTTGAGTTTTAGTGTTAAAAAAAAGGACCGGTGTAAAAGTTAGAAAATTATATTAAAAACAATTGGTAATTAAAAAAATACAATGATTGGAAATACGTAAAAAAAATATGTGCCGCGGAATGAAATTGGTTTGGGGGTTGAGGATCATGAGTCGAAACCCAATTTCCACCAAAGATCTGCTGTGTCTGATCGAATGACGAGAGTCAAAACTTCTCTCGTTGAGGTGGATTGGAAGCATAAAAAATTTGGTGCCGGATCATTTGCCGTCGTCTAAACAAGGTTAAGAATTATTACGTTCATTCCGGAATAGGGGAATCCTTTACGGGCAGTTTGAAAATGGGTAGTTCAATCTTAAAATGGCATCAGGACGGCGCTAGCGGGGGCAATTGCCCTCTCCCGTCAGTGACAGCTTGCCTGCCCTCCCGTCGGCGGCTTCCATAATTAAATACAATAAAATCATCCACTTATCCGAAAGCCTGAGGATGAGCAAGTGTATAATTTTTCTCAAAATAGTGCAGGGGAAGGTTAGCTGTAATAGACGAAAAAGAAGAGCCTTGTGGAATACCATGAGCTTGGAGGAAAAAAATTTCCCCATTATAAATGAAATTATTAAATATGCAGACATTACATAATTTATCCCAATTTGAAAGCCTTTTTTTCAACCTATTGAAACGAAAATTGGGCACGAATCTTCAATTGAGTCGTTCAGAAGCCAATGCAGATAAGTCCAGAAAAAAATTGAGAAAATTCATGTTTTTTGATACAATAATTTTTCAAATTTTTAGTTTATTAATTTGATTAGTGATAGTATATAAATTCTTTTATTAAAGCAACAAGTGAGTCTTTTAATAGCTAAGAATAATGTTATCAATTACATCAAAATTTACGAAAACCAGAAGACATCAATGAACAAAAAAATGGATTTATATGCTTTGACTTCTAAGCGACTCAATTAATGTTAGCAGACCTCATACCGTTTTTTATTTATCTAAGTCATAGGGTTTAGAAGTTATCGTGATAAAAAGTATGCGATTACACAGATCGACAGACAGTCAAACCTTTGACGGATTTGGTCCAAAATTTGATACGGACCTACAGTTTTGATGATAAAATTGTGTACCAAATTTTGTCTACCAAGCTATTTAAGGTTTTGAGTTATCGTGTTCACATGAACACGGACAGACAAACAGAAAGAAAGATTTCCCGTGGACGAATTTTGTCCAAAATATGAAAGAATCCTACAAATTATGTGTAAACATCACATACTAAATTTCATCGCTCTAGCGCTAATAGTTTTCGAGTTATCGTGTTCACAGGCAGACAGAGAGACATAATTCCACAATTGTGTTTTTCGGACTCAGGGAGGTCTAAAACATGCTGATTCGTCAAAATCTGGAATTCTAATTATTTAGTTCATTCCATTAATCCATTATTTAAACCATTGTTAATTCCAAGGCACCAGAGACAAAATTCGAATTGCAGACGAAGTAGAATTAAAACGTTCGAATTGACCAAGTTCCATCGAGATATTTTTAAAGCGTTACACAGTGAAATTTAGTTAAACGTTTTAGTCATAGGCGAATAATTTTGTAGGAATTTATTCAAGAATAGATTTTTATTTATTTATTACCCACGCCGACTCAATCAGCCACAGAGCGCTTTAACGGTCGGCGTAGAAGAAAAAGTGATACATTGCATAAACATACAAAAATTCAAAACAAATACAGAATAAAAATACAATCCTCAATAATAATAATGTTTGTAATACATTAAATAGACATATATTCATACAATGTGAAATACAGTAGCATCAAATGCGTACTATTCGTGTGAGGGAACCACTACTACCACCACCACAACAAAAAAGCCTTCAAAGTGTAACTAAACTAATATAGAAATGTTAATTTAAAAAATAAAATCAATACATATTTCAAAAGACTTTTTTTTCTCTACCGGAAGGAAGTGCCCCCTAAAAAAGTCAGAATAGATTGTTATAAGTCTTTGTAACTACAGCTACTATATACAGTATAAGTTTTCTGATTTTTGTTAACTGTAACCGAGATTTACTGTTGTCTTTCCAGGGCAAGAAATATTTCAGAAGTTAGGTACTGTCGACCCTCTTCAAATCCGGAACGAAAGTCCAAGAAAAATATTATGTTTTTATCGAGTTACTGTATCTCTAGTCAAAATAAAGAATTTGAAATATCTATGATAACTTTGTTTGTTATGATTCTTGATATGGTGAATTTTATTCCTTTACGCTGGTATGTGATATTCATTTAATTCGCTCCCTTAGCTTTCTACATTCGAACGTCCTCTCACTATGCAGTGAAACTTCTCTAAGTGGCCACCTCTATCACTTTTTTTTTGGCACGGAATTTTTGGAGCATAAACATAATGGTAAAATAATCCCTAGAAACGGCCACTCAGACCCTTCTAAGCGGTCGGGTTGCTCTCCCGTGGAACTTCAATGAAATCCATTCCTTTCATCTCGCTGACCTTGAACCTTTTATTAAGAGAACCAGCGGGAGTGGCCTACCCTAAACTTTCTCGTATACTTTTCAAACATTTGTCATTTTCCTTCCCCCTGCGTTGATAAAAAAGTTCGAACCAACTGTAACCCAGAATGCAATGACTATCAGAAGGTTTTTCAATGTAGATTATAGTAATAGTAAAATATTGAGGTGAAGAATCATATTCAAAAGGATACGTATGTATTAAAACTTCGCAATATTAATTTTTTTTTATCAAACTTGAGCAATGCACGTTCCGCGTGCGGAGAAGGAAACAGGAGAATAGCTTGCGCATGCGCAGAGATTGTTTCCAATATGCAAGTAAAACGAGACGCCCTAAATGTTTGCCTCCTTACAAAATCTCACCGCCAGAATTGGTTTTTGGCAAACTGCCAAGTTTTCGGAGTATCCCTTCTTTGCACAGGCATTTAGGCATGCGCATGGAGTTGAACAAGTATGCTATTATACAGACCGACAGACAGTCAGCCCTTTGACGGATTTGGCCCAAAATTTTATACGGACCTACATTCATGACGATAAAACTGTGTACCAAATTTTATCCATCTGACTTTTCAAGTTTTTGAGTTACAGCGTTCGCATGACCTCGAACATACAGACAGACAGACTTCCCTTTGACGGATTTTGTCCAAAAATTGATAGAAACCTACAAATTACGTTTAAAGGCCACATACCAAATTTCATCCCCGTAGCTCTAATAGTTTTCGAGTTATCGGGTTCACAGACAGACACACAGACTGACACACACATACACACAGACATAATTCCAAAATTGTGTTTTTCGGACTCAGGGAGGTCTAAAACGTGTAGATTCGTCAAAATCTGGAGTTCGAATTTTTTGACGATTACAATACTTTCTCTTTGTATACTTCGTATACGAGAAAGTAAAAAGGAGGAAAGAAAGGGGGGAAAATACATATCATCATCATCATCACCGAAAACAAAAAACCCAGCGGAAATCAGATCGAAATTAATCATTCCTTTCCCAATGTAAAGAGAAAAGTGAACTTTTACTTCTATCGGAGACCGTGGTTGCGAAAGCTGGAAGATCCAAGCAAACACAAATTGCATCTTTTGTCAAAAAAACATGAGACTTTCTTCAAACTGGCCAATTTTCTTTGGAACGGAGGGAGCGGCTGTAGAAAAGTTTCATTGTATAAAAATGTATCACTGTCAGTAGCGAAGCTGCCGCTCGGGGCTATTTTTTAAGTATATCGCCCTTCCTTTACAAGTTACATAAACCGCAAAACAAAAAATTCCAAGGGAAAAAATAGAATTAATAACGCAATTCGACGACCTCGATCTCTGCAGAGAGGTTGTGAAATCTCGCGTCCAGAACCAGAGTTCCTTTGTCATACCGGTAGTTTTCCGAAAGGAAAGCGAAAGATGTTAATGAATTACAATAGACATTTTTTCATGTGATCGAACGAGTGTTGCTGCTCTACTCAGATATAAAATTGTTTTCCTACACGTCTGATTTTGCCGCCCCTTTCGAAGTGCCGCCTCTCACGTCGCCCCTGTAGTTACGCCACTGATCAGTATACCACTCTGCATTCTTGCAGTATGAGTTTCTTTTAGAATGTAGAATACACTTTACTTCCGAGCTATATCCTTTTTCTCATTTAAAAGTTAATACTTCTGTTTTTCAAGGAAATGGACTTAAGTTGACAAAGTGAGAGTTTTAGACATGATGGAGTTTCATTTTCTAGACGAACGCGGAAATCATTTTGCATTTCAGTCTGATCTCTTTCCTTAAAACTTATATTGCAAAAAAGGAACAAGAATTAGTTGATCAAACAATTACTTGGCAGATTATCTTCACGAATCTGTTCTGACATATAAAGTTATAAATGAATCATCTTGTGAACTGAACCGTTAAGGAGATTTTTAAATCTGATCTTAGTCAAAACATAAGCAGCAGCTGCTTGAAGTAATGGTGTTCAAAATGTGCGTAAATTGCTGATTTATAGTAAGATATTTTCTCATAGTTCAAGAACTTAGTGTTGATATCTACGATGAAAAGCTAAATACCAAAATATTTGCAACTTTGATTAGAATTTGCGTGCTTTGAACATTAATCTGTAAATAGAAAGAATTAATAATAGACATGAATAAATTCCTCGTTTGAGCATCAGTTGATCACATTTTCATAACAACTTTCTGTGGAAAAGATGAGAATTTTAGATTTATATCATCTCTTATTTGTACTTGGATTATTTATTAGTTTCGTAGCATTAGAAAATAACGGAACTTGTTTACTAAGACGAAGACGAAGGGGTTTAGGTGAGTAACAACTTTTCCTTCTTTTTGACGCAATTTTATGAAACATAATTTCTCTTATGTTAATAAAGACGGAATTTTCAACCGATTTTTCACTTCCTTACTGATGTATTAGAGTTCTGATTTTTTTTACATTGGTGTATATACTCAGTGGTAATAAAAGATTTAATATTTTCTGATTTGTCAATCAATCTATTTTTATCAATCAATCCAAGTATATATATAATAAATTCAGAATTATTATTAATGTAATATATATTAACAATTGATGATTTTATTTTTTATTTATTTATTATTAATTTTATCAATAATTATCAATTTGTTTATCAATTAATTTAATATTGTCTGAATTATCAACAGATTTATTTTAATTAAATTTTGATTATGGTAAAGAATTTGAAAAAAATTTATTGTAACATTCCATAATAATTATAATAACGAGATATTAATTTAAAAAACTGTTGTACAAAGATACGTAGAGACGAAAACCATAAAAGCGTCAGCTGTTGAAAGCAGCACGGTTGGGAAATAAAGCTACAATGAATATCGCAAGAAAGAAAATTCATAAACATTCATTACAGTTTCAATTACACTGTAAAAAATATCCGTTTTCTCCCCGGACTTTTTCCGTATATTTGACGGTTTAAAGCTGTTTTGTTGACAAAACGGTTTTGCACCGTTTTCCGCTCCAGTCATAAACGGTTTAAAACCGTCAGTTCAAATTCTATTTTTCGTCATACGGTATTGCTTTCCGTACGATAACTTTCCCTTTTCTTAAATGTAATTTTATTGCATTCATTTCATGTTTTTAATAGGGTTCTACCTCCGCTATAGTGGAATAAGTGAATGTATTGACTTTAATTATGCATGAACAAAAAAAAAATTTAGGAAGAGAAAAATATCATAAATACTTTCTCTAATTTTCAAAATAATCTTAGAAGTTTGAAGAATAATGTAACATTAAAATTTTGCGAATTAATTAACATTTTGCGAAAAAAACTTAATTTCATTCGATTCAGAATCAACCATTTTAAATATGAAACGCGTATCGTTTAGTAGGAAAACTAACACATTAAAAACCTTTTTATTTAAAAGAAAGAAATAAATGAAACATCATATCAAACAGGGCATGGTAGAGGGCTAGAGCTATAGTGACTTTAAAACTGAAATAGATTATTTTTACCTCATTTTTAAAGTCCCCGGTGGTCAAGCGGTTAGCGCGACTGCCTGCTAATTCTATGAATGAGGTTTCGATTCCCGGCCCGGGGGAGTTTGAAGTTTTGTCACCATCTTGCATCGAAATCGTTCAAGTAAGTTCATTTAAAAATTAGATTAATTAAACTAATTGAAATTAATAATTAAGCCTTGATTAATTAATATTCCTAATTGGTAATACACATCAGCACGTTTCAACTCAACTCGAACAGAAGGAGAAAACAACTCAACTCAGTCGATGACTTAATTTTTACGGAGAAAACTTGATCTCATACGACAAAAAACCGTTGTGACTACGGGTTTACTTCGTAACTTTTACGGAAAAAACTTGTTCCTGTATGGTAAAAAACCGTTGTACCTACGGATTTACTTCGTAACTTTTACAGTTTTGCACAACCAACCCAGCTGCCAGTTTAAAACCGTAAATTTTAAGGGATTTTTTTTACAGTGTATGAAAATGGTTGAATTTTCAATTTACTTAAAGCATTTTTATCAGCACTTTGCACTTTTACGACTTTTTTCACTTCCAGATTTTTGATAAAGAAGTTACTCCCTCTGTCCCACAATAATAGCAGCAAGCGAATATTTAAACGGGAATGCAGCTGTAAGTTATGCTGTAGCGCAAAATTGCGAAGCCTTCAATCAAAATCAATGTTTCATGACATCTCTCATGTGTTTTGACACATCTTTCAATTTTTAGGTTAACCTAATTATTACGGATTATAACTATTCTTCTAATTTCATCCACTGATCGAAATCAATTATTTTATTTTAGTTGAGTAAGATGAAAAAAAGAGAGTTTTCAACCAAAGATCGAGATGCGATTGTCCAGTTCATTAAGCTCACGCATATAGGGAAAGCAGAGCTTCGCAGCCAAGGGATCCTACCTACAAGTTTAAAATGCAGTAACGAAATTATTGAAAAATCGAGAAACTATCTGAACAATAAAGATTAAAATTAGGAGTAATATTTTTAATTTATTGTTTAATTTAATCTAGTTTTTTGATAATAAATTTTGCTTTCTATATTTATGTTCTTTTGCTATGATTATTATGGGGCAAATTAAATTCATCAACTTCTACTATTATTGTAGGGCCAAAATTAAATTCATCAACTGGACTATTATTTGGGGACAATAAATTCATCAACTACTACTATTATTATGGGACAAAATTAAATTCATCAACTACCTATTATTGTAGGACAAATTAAATTCATCATTTGATACTATTATTATGGGACAAATTAAATTCATCAACTGATACTATTATTATGGGACAAATTAAATTCATCAACTGATACTATTATTATGGGACAAATTAAATTCATCAACTAATACTATTATTATGGGACAAAGGTAGTAATTTTTTTCTTATCATTACATTCATTAAAATTTTATTTAATTTATATTTATTATTAATAATATATTTCCGCATGATGAGGAATCAGACGCAATCAAAAATGTCTTCTTCTGTTCTTCTTTTTCTTTCTTACATTCAAAATGAAATATTTAATAATTTAGATCTTATTTTAATCTCAAAACTGAAGTAATATGCATTACGCAAGAAATATTTCCTTCACGCAACTAATTAGGATTAAATGAATTAAAAGAAACAAGAGAAAGATGATCCATCGAATGAACTGCAATTTTTGCAACAGAGTCGAGGTGCTAAGTCCCCTTTTCTCGTCATTATGCGATTTCTGTCTAATTATTTAGCTGGTACGTTTGGAGCTCTCTTTTTATTTTCTTCTTGCTTTGAAGTTCATACAAACAATAAGAGATTATCATGCTCGTATCGTGGTGGTGGCTGTAATCCAACTACGTGTAGCCAAGTCCGTAAGTGTGGCATCTTCTGTTGGACCTTGGAGCATCTAGGCAGCGCTGGAAGAAGTCTGATTTAGCTTCTGCATGTGAAAGTAGATTGCCTTCCTAGAGGACTTTCAGGAAAGACTGGCCCACATTGGTGTTTCACTTGGGGCAGAGGGACCCCAACAGCGAGCCCGAAAGTAGAGAGATATTTTTTCCTAAAATGCAGACCTGCCTTGCAGTTTTTGAATACTGCTGGAAGAGCTCAACCAGAGAACAGAGCATGCAAGGTTCTTCCTCCAATTCATGTCCCTCAGCCGTGCCATATCTCCACTAGCAGGCGCTTTTATTTTTGTTACAAGATATGACTGGCAATCTGTTAGATGAAAGATTTTCGCATTTCTATCACAGAGTGACAAGTAATTTATTGTGAACTCAGACCAAATCTCGTAATTCTTTGAACTGAAATCTTAAAAGCAGCAAACGCATATCCAAGTTAATTGCAGTGATGAGACAGACTTATAATTGAAGTAGACAAGTTTCCATCGAAATAATGTCTCCGAATCAACGAACACCATTCATTAAACTTTAGGTAGATTTTACAAGCACCGTGGGTCACGTGAAAAAACGCGAAATATTGATGAACTTTTATAATTCACATACGAAATGTAATTTTTTTGTTTCAAATAGGCATCTTCAGAACAGTCTGCTATCATGGACTAGGCTGTTTCTATACGGGACCACCTTTCTTTCAAATTCCTTTTCGTATGCTCAGCCTTCCTCCTCTTCCTCCTGAGCACATCAGGACCTCTTTTTTACTGTTCACACGCAGGAACAGGTACAACCCAGTGGTTTTTCCACCTGACAAGCCGGAGTTGCTTCTCAGATCCGAATTTAATTCGACTGCATGGACGAGGATACTCATTCATGGCTATCTGGATGGGTCTTACAGCTCAGATTGGTTATTCGTAAGTGTATGCTTTCTTTATTATCTACTGGTTCATCGAAAAAGTGAGTTTTCTGGAGGTCGTAAAGAGACACAAAACATAATTACCTGAACACATTTCTCGAAACAGATAAAGCACTCTTTCAGCTACTTCTCAACGTAAGAACCACCGAAATTAAAGCACATTGAGACCATTTTCTGGAGCCGGAGAGGGGGTGCCAGTTCAGGTGTCGTCCTCGTCATCTGACCGCGGTTCAAAATTCCAAACCAACCCTAGTGTTGCTTTAAAACGGGACGTCAATATAATTACACTTAACTAATCCTGATCTCCTTGCTCTGAATCGCCCTTTATATTCAGACCTATATATTGATATGGAACGAACACATCGTGAAGGGGAAGATAATGCTTTATGGTCATAATATTTTTCACTGTTCCATCCATAATTTCTTTCCCTAGTAGACTAAAGGTAAAGTCGTAACAAGTTAAGAAGTAAATTGTACGTGTAATAATGCATACAGGCTTCCCACTTATATCCGTCCCCCCCCCCCCCCTTATCTTCTAAACGGTGACAGCTTAGGCCATAAAGTTGGTGTCTAGGTATAGTAAAAAGGCTATGCGCTACTCGATTAGACAACTTACAACGCCATCTATCGGAAAATTTGGGAATTAGTTTTCCTATCTCGTAAACAGTGAAAGATACGAGAAAAAAGTCAATTAGCAAGTTGTAGTCTCTATTTAGTACGAAAAGATAGCACATTAATATTCAAAACAGAAGGCAAAAATTGAACATTTGATTGGTCACTATTTCGAAAATTGTCATGTCATAAGGAGTGGAAGAAAGAAACTGAGACACGTCCCTGCCTTCTGGATCATTTATATATATTGCTCAAAATGCTTTCCATTTGCACTCTGGATTGGATTTCTCGCTTCGCTCGCGTTTCATGACGTCATAGTGTTGAAAATCACAATCAAACAAATGCTCATTTTTTACATTCTGTTTTGAGTATTAATTGTGCGCAAGGTATCTTTTCGTACTAAATCGAGAGTGCTCTACAACTTTCTAATTGACTTTTTTCTCGCATCTTTCACCGTTTACGAGAGAAGACCGCTAATTCCAAAATTTGCCGATAGATGACGTTGTAAGTTGTCTCATCGAGTAGCGCATAGCCTTTTTACTATACCTAGACACCAACTTTATGGCCTAAGCTGTCACCGTTTAGAAGTTAAGGAAGTGTAACGGATATAAGTGGGAATCCTGTATAAGAAAGCATTCATTAAAATACGGGCATTGTTTAACTAATGAGGAAAAGTTATTAATTTTAAACCTCTGAGCGGTTAGCTATTTTGATCTACTTGCTTTAACCCCAGAAAAGATGATAAAATTTTTTTAATAAAAAAATTAAATTTTTAAATTAATTTGATTAATAATTAAAAAATTAATTTTTGTCTTCATCTGCCATTTACTGCTAGCTGTTTGAACTACGTTCCTCGTGTTCATGTGAATACTGCCCGGAAAAACAGTGAAATCGCGAAGATATAATAAGAGTGATTAGAGTCGTACTATTAAGTGCCGTCGGTAAATAAAGGGTCTTAAAAATTTCCTTTTAATGTGAAGAATTGGATCTTGATTGCGTTTAATCGAGTCTCTGAAATCTTAAGAATATTCTGTCTATCATAGTTTAAAAAATTATGCATATAAACACGAATTATATGCTTTTGAACTCAATATGAGAAGCGGAGAAATACGTGTAAACCGCTTAGAGGCTTAAAAATGCAAGAAGGTAGATAGTAAATGACACGAGGAAAGCATCACTTGTACCATTGCGATTATTTTCCGTGTACCCCTTTCAAAAGGCGTCATGCCTATTGTACGTACAAACGAGCTAAAATTAGAAAGAAATGTTGTTCATTCTTTTATGGAATAATGGCTCACTAATCACTTATCTAATACGCATCAATTGAAATCCAAAAAATTATTATATGCTTTTCCTATTTTATAACAAAATTACAATTTAATATTTTGGAATAGGTGAGGGACGTATCATAAATTGCTTGAGTCAAGAGGCGCTCCTGAATTCTCACCTCCGTTTTCTGTTTCAGAACGCCAAAGATGAGCTCTTACGGTTGGCAGACGATAATGTGTTAATAATGGACGACTCAACGACTCTACTGCCTCCTCGAATTCTGTACCAACAGTCGGTGGCCGATACCAGATTGATTGGAGTTCAGTTAGCAAATGTCGTCACTTTTCTCAGGGTGAATATTTTAATAAGTTAAAACAATTAATTACATATTTATATTTTCTATTAAGCCTGTGTGAATATATCTCTTAACTGGCATGCATACAAGCGGTTTCAACAGCCTGTATCTTTATTTGATGTATAATTCGAAGAAAAAATTACGCATACATATTTAAATTACTTAATAGTGTATCAAATTCAAGTTTTGTACAATAAACAAAGGAAAATTGCGAAGTGTATTAAGCATTGAAAGTTTAAGATTCAAGGAAAGAGTAATCTTTCGTAAAGTATAATTTTTCCTGCGAGCGTCAACACAAAACATTGCATCTGTTAACTACCATTTTACTGCTGATGTCATTTTTAGTCTGACCATTTGACATATATATATATACATATATAAAATATATATATTTTATATATATATATAAAAAGATACAATTATAGTAAATAATAGTGTAGAGATATTAAATGTAATTAAAGATGTAGAAATAACTAGTGTACATACTTTTGACTTCCAAGATTTATTTAATAGTATAGATATTGATGATTTAACTAATACACTAGTAAATATACATAAAGATTATGATCTTAGAAAAGATATTAACATTAATAATTTTAAAAATCTTATTAATCTTATTCTAAAAGAAAATTATATCTTTTTTGATAATAAGATTTTCCATCAAATTAAAGGTTTACCTCAAGGAGGCCCAGCTAGTAATAGTTTAGCAAATATTTATCTTCACTACTATGAGAAAGATTTGAATAATTATAGCCATAGTATATTATTCCGCTATATAGATGATTTAATACTATTCAATAAAAAAATTGGCCTTAAGCCACATATTGACTTTTATCCTGATTATTTAAAACTTATAAAAACTAATGGCAATGAATTAGCTGCAGAATTTTTAGATTTAGATATTAAAATCATAGATAATAATTTAGTAACAGATATCTTTGATAAAAGAAATGCATTTAATTTTCAAATTAATAAATTCCCTTTCTGGAATAGTAATCTTAGCATTTCTGTCTTCAAGAATTTAGTAAAAAATTATATAATTAGAAATAATAATTTAGTAACAGACATTGATATTAGAATCAAGAACATAAGAAATTTTTACTCAATTGCCCAGGATTATGGCTTTCCTATAGGTTTTCTAAGAGCATATATAGATAAGAAATATTTAGGTCATTTAAAATAAATCACTCATATTGGTTTATAAAAGAATATTTTTATTATTTTTTACTTATTTGTTAGTGGGATAGTGTTTTCACTCATTCTACTCTTATTGTGTAGTTTTATTCAAATTTGGCTATTGATTTATTAGTTTCAGATTTATTACATAGATGGCGCCAGGATCTTTCAAGTGAAAAATTCCTTTTTAATAAAAATTCCTTTTTAATAGACATTTTAAACTTTTTTCTAATATTTTCTAGATAACTAAATGTATTACAAATTTTAATAAAGTTTTGAGAATTTTAATATAGGTATCTTAATAATTTATGATATCAAAAATTAATTAGATTATTTATTCAATTATGCTGATTCATAGTAAGATTTGTAGTTGTGGCAACATGTGATGTCAATATGCATGGGGGGCTATATTGAAAGAGATGAATTCTGGTAAGTTTTAGAAGAGACACAGATTAGTTTATGTTTAATGTAATGGGTACTTTATTGAATTATATAATTATATATTTACTGTCTTTAGTGCAATATAATAATATTTACATATTCTATCCTGATTCTTAGTCGTTTATATGTAGTCATGCTTTATAGTTAGGGTTAGTATAAGACTTTTCTTTCTAATTTCTTTCATTTTAGGGTAAATTACCCTGTCTGTTTTTTCAACAACAATAGTAACAGGGATGGTTTGTACAAGAAAATTAATTTAACCTGGCTAAGCTTGTCCACAGCCAAGCTGCTATTTTAATTGTTGAAAACTCCTTTTACTTGGATTGCCTATTTCATTATTTTTAATAACAACAGTGTTCTTTCACTTGTAGACATATAATGTTTAAACTTGATTTTTGTTTATGGTATCATTAGTAATTTCAATTTATTAGATTTTATTGAAAAGTGATGTATCGTTCAAATAATGAATATTTGATATAGGATTTAATTCTTGTTTATTTATGTATGTTTGCATACTGGTTTTATTTGTATTAGATTATATATATATATATAGTTCCACTCTTTTATATGCTACCGTTGGAAGACGCACAGTATTGTATAGATTACAGCTCTAGTTCCAGAAACTGAGCTTTATTAAACGCTATTTCAACCGATTTTCTAAATGGTAAAAATTTGGCCGTGGGGAGGATAATCGACCTTCCATAGTATAATTAATTGGTCTTTCTGTTAAGCAACGGACACGCTGTCTTCCAAGATCAACAGTATTCGAGTTCAGATACTTCACTTCTTAAAGCTGCACTTACACTTGGGGGCAGCAATAGGACGATATGGAATAAACCAATATCACGAGACCACTCAACGGTCTCAAGTCAAAGACATGCGCGTGCTCAGAAAGATGATGGAAAAAACAGCGTCAAGTCAGTGTCCCATCCAAATTCTCACTTTCCAGTTTTTCAAAAGATCAAGTGATCTTCCTGCGGCCACGTGGTCTCCTACTGCTGCCAACAATTGTCTACGAAATAAACATTGAAAACAGTGACGTAAAATTTTACCACTGCATAGCCCTAATTTTAAAAAAGTTTTTCCCCCCGTCCAATAGATACCGAAACTAGCACATAAACCTTAGCAGGGAATAATAATCTAAAATTAATTTTTAACGAATTGGTATCAATGAGGGAAAATCACAGGGTGTTTTCTGTTTCCAATCGACTATCTCTTTTCAAAGACAGTTTAGACATTGTCATGGACGCGCAATCCTCTAGATCAGAGGTTCCCAACCTGAGGTACGAGTACCCCTGGAGGTACGCGAACTCAAAGTCTGTAACGGCGGACACAAGAAAACATAAGGGATTAAAAATGTGCAATTTTTAGCTATCCTTATAAATTAATGCGAAATTATTACAATTCTGATTTCATCTATTCTGACGTTGAACCGATACTATTGTAAAAATGGAATAAAACGTAAAATTAAAAATAAATCCTGCAAATGTTATAAATTCCAGTCATTTGACTCTGAAGCTCCCCAGACAATATTGATTATATCTTCTTTGTATAGACGGATGGCTGAAGGGAGGATATGATAGTAGGTGAAAATAAAAGGACCAATCAAGGGGTACGCGAGTGAAAAAAGGTTGGGAACCCCTGCTGTAGATGCACAGGTCATGAAGCAACCCCTCACTATAGTCCAGTCATCGAAGGAAAAATAGAAAAAGAAAATGGTGCAGTTTTACAATTTAGCACAGTTGTTGGGGATAGTGTACTAACGACATACTAAAAGTCCTCGTCTGTGGGGTGTGCGCGAAGGTACGGGGGCGTTTTCAGTTTTTCGTAAATATCTCCAAAATTACAAGTTCTATAAAAACATTCAATTACAGAATTACACTACATACAATTTCCTACAAAACATGTCCAACATTGTTTCTGTGTCATCAATAGTGTAGAAGATACAGGGGGATTTAAAAGTTAACGTTTCTAAAATTCCTTATTGTAATGGTAAAATCGATTAAAAGTGCTAAATAAACAATCCTCATAAAAACCTCATGCCTATATAATAATTATACAAGGGTAGTATTGCATGTGTCGAGAGTAGTGGCGGTATCAGAAGGGGGGCGACAAACCTATTTGATGAACAGTCGTACTCCCTTCCTCCCCTCACGTCCGTTCCCCTCCACTAGATCCCTTCTAATCTGTCTTTTGGTTCTGTTAACACTCCAAATGAGTGTATTTTAAACAGTATAATCTAAATCTACATATCTATATATATATATGCTGAGTTTAATTTCGCAAGTAAGCTCGCAACATTGAAGAAATAAGACCAGGCACGTTCAATTACTAACACAGAAAATGGATGCAGAAGGAACTGAAACGAGAGTCGCTGCAGGGGATGCTGATACTTATATTGTGAGATCTGGATTAGAGAAAGCAACTTCTCATCCCAAGGGAAAGACGTAGACCTAGTCCTGTTACTGATTGCTTTGGCATCACCAGAAAGTAATATTTATTTTATGAAGCCTGGTAAGGGAAAAGTCGAATCTAAATTATTTTTACAAGAAAGCAAGAAAATACAAAATTACAAGAAAGCTGCAGAAAGAACGTAAATTAAGTTAATTGATCAGACTTGTGCAAATTTTAAGAGCAGAAATCATAAATTAAATTTTGATCATGCTTCTCTGCAGGCTTCATGTGCCCACACCTTACATTAAAATTTTTCCTCCATATTGTTTTTCATCAAATGCAAGTCTAGTTTTTACACAGCAAAATATAAAGCTTTATCACCAGCTATTGTGTCATCCCATAATATATTCAGCCTGCATGTTATTTACACTTAAATAAAAAAAATTAATTTAATCCTGTAAAAAATAGAAAAAGGTTACCTAATTTGCCGTCTGAAATTTTTAGGTTATAAAAAAGTTCTTACGTCTATTGTTTTCATGTTGCAGAAACATAACCAAATTCTTTATAATTTACAGTGAACAATAAATAGTCACAAAATAAACATTTAATATTAATTTATTTTACATCAGTTACAATTGAGGCAACATTTCAGTCCAATCTTGTCTCTTATCTTTTCTTTCTGCAAAAAAGAAATGAATAGTTATAAAAATATGGTATAAGAGATAAAATATTTAGGTTTTTAACTGAATTTGCCCATCCTTTAAAAACTATCGAAGTTTAGACAACCAAGTAGTTGGCAATTTTGAATTAAGCTCTCACAAAAACCTTTTTTTGATCATGTCACTTTTCAAGGCAATGTAATATTTTTTAAACAGGGAATATTACCATTTTCTGGTTATTCAATAACAAATTTATTTTCAATCTCTTAAATCTAAGAACAAAAAGATATAATTAAAAATGTCACATATCACCACATAAGGTTAAAGGGAGTGAGAAATATAAGGAATGGAATCTCATGGAAGTACAGTCAATTCTGGATAATTCGAACTTGTTTAATTCGAAATTCTGGATAATTCGAAATTTTTGCTCGGTCCCTAGAATTTTGTATTAAAATAAAAAAATCGTGGATAATACGAATTTTTCGTACGCTTGCCCTTAAAATATTACGGTAAAAATTGTTCTTGAGACTTTTCTCAGCTGAAGTGCATTATTTATTTTAACGGTCCTTCCAAGGAAAAGAAAAGCGAGGGTTGAAATGTCACTATGCTTTGATTTCCGAAGATTTTTCTGTCGTTCCTCTAATGTTACTCTCTGCCCTCCCTACTCCATTCACTATTAATTGGTCATCCAAAGCCGAATCCATTCCGAAGCCGAGGTCGAATTATCCAAGTTTGACTGTAAATAGTGTTATAAATGTTTACTTCTTGCTCTTTCGACTGCATTAGCCAATCACTCATTGCTTCACGTACAATGTTAAGTTTTACATCCTTAAAATTTTGGAAGCCAATTTGTGAAAGAAAAAAAAAAAGACATGTATTACACACCATAAATTAGAGATGGGAAAATTTGTTCGTTTCTGTGAACTCTTAATATCTGCTCTTGTTCCCTCTTAAACAATTCGAATTGTTCTTTAACGGTTCTTTTCGAAACAGTTGTTATTTTCCAATTTTTGTTAAGAAAACAACCACACAAGAAGTAATTCTACTAATATTTTTAGCAAAAAATGCACAGTTAAATAAAAGCCATACTTTTGGGTAATGAAACATGGTATAGCACTCATGATCTGCAGTTTGTTATATTTCACGCAATTTTAAATTTAATTATGTTAAAATTATTAATAGGTTCAATTTAAATTTGTAATGTAATATCTCTAACCATTAATTTAAAACAAACATTTAAAATTTATTCCTGACAAAAACCTAGTTTAAAAAAAGTGTGGAAATTTTTAAGTGAATAAAAAAGAAAATAAATCTTAATACCGATTGATTTTTCTCAAAAACTAAGATCATTAAACCAAATGAAATTCTTAAATTGGGTGAAAATATTATAACTGACAACATAAAAAATTGAAACAAAAACAAAGAAACTCACCCAAGATTAATTTGTTTTTTCAAATGGAAGTTTCGTTTGACCTGTTGACTTCCCCGTAAGGGAATATTTTTCTCCTACCACATCCATCCTCTCATAATAGTGCCATCCCTTGCTCCAATAGTCAGACATAAATTTAACTGAAACAGAAAAATCAGGGTTGGCAAATATTAAACAGCGTAATGAATAACAGCCATGAGATTGCTGAAAAGTGGAAAACGAGGAAATGCACGCGAAACAGAAAAATGGGAAATATTGAAAAGGACGTGTATACAAAACTACAAAAAATGGCTATTATACAAGCAAATATTATCAATTAACAATCGTTAAGTTTAAATGCTGTTTCACAGGAGGAAAATATTAATTTTAAATAATGTATTTTAAACCAGCAACATTACAGAAATAAAATAAGCAAAATAATATTAAATAAAAATCATTAACTAGTTCATGGAAAATAAAATATAAGTGTCATATCATAAAAGGTTTTTTAAAAAGATGCTATTTCAACATAATTTTAAAAATGTAACTTTAAAAATAAATTAAGACAGCAAAAATATACTTTCCTATAAATTGACCATATTTCTTAATTAAAAGTTTACAAACAGTATAATATTAAATTATTGGGATAAAAATTATCCAGTCCACCCTTCTTTATTATTCATCTTTATAGTTTTTCTTGGATTTTTTTACTTTTCGTATTGATTTTTAAAATTTTTTTAAACATTTATTAAGGTATGTTAGAAAATATAAGGCATAATACTTTGTATATTTGAATATTGAATATGCACTTTATATGTACTTGTATACTGAATTATTTTAAATAATATTTCAATATCTTGTTTAATTTATAATTGCTGTTTAGAATAATTTTATTCTTTCATTATTTTCTTAATGTATAATTAGTCAGTAAGATACTCTTAGATAGAAGAGGCTTAAACCTTAAATAATGAAAATACTAATTTTTAATGACTAATTTTGATTAACCTTGAAGAAAGAAAATTAGTAAGTTAATGATTCTTTATAGTGCTTTTTTTAAAACTTTAAGCTATTAAATACGTGATCGACACAATAAACTTCAACTGAAATATCAACAAAGCTTATTTTTATCCACATTATTTTTAAAAATCAGTAAATTTTCTGTACAACGTTATATATTATTAAGAACAGGAAAGTTCAAATTGATCTGTCGGCAATGACTTTAATACGTTTATTACTGAATATAGTATATGATTCAAGGCTGTAACTAAGATTCTTTTTCGGGAGAAGGGGGGAAGCAAAAGTAAAAAGCAGCATTACCAAAACTTAGTGACCAAAATATTAATTTCTTCTTATTTAACAGTTTTGAAAAATCTGTTTGATTGCTAGATAAATTACAAAACTCTTCTAGATTTTGAGTAAAAAGAGTGAGATTAACAATGTAACATGACTATATAGGTATATATATGATTTTAGAAACAGTTTAATTCAAACGATATGGCAGTATATAATCTCTATGGAGCAAAATAAATAAAAATAATTAATAAAGGGAATTATAAATGTGGAAGAGTAAAAAATAATAGCAGATAACGACAAGAAGTAAGAATCTGGTGAATGACTTCATCAGAGGCCGGACATCCATGCAGAATCAAAAATGGAATAGGTTTTCTGTAGAGGAAAAAGACTTGAAGGTCTGAATTATTTAATATCCTCTTATGGCCTGAACCTATTCCGGGATGTAATGGAAAGGAAAAACATTTAGCCACAAAGAAGAAATTAAAGACATTCTTTTGAAAAAGGTAAGAAAAGAAGGGCTTAAAATCTTACCTCTTATAACATTTGTGAAACAAAGGACGTCAAGCGTGTGTTATAATGTAAACAAGGCAAATAGATGCTTGCACCTATCTCCATCTAGTGAGGGAAACACTAACTAAAGATTTGAAAATTTTTTGGTATATTTTTCATAAAGATTTTTGAGGTTTTTTAATTTTATTTTTGATTTTTTTATAAAAATATTTTGACGTTTTCATGCATTTTCATAATTTTTATTTTCCATTTTTTAAGTATTTTATTATTTTTTTATATATTTATTTTGTTCAGATAAAATTTCAGGTGAGCCATTAAAAATGTAAGAGGGTGTGGAATGTAAATATCAAAGCCACTATCAATGGAGGAACTGAGAGGAAACTTTTATGAACGCTTTAATTCTTAATAATAAAGTAATGTACTGGGTAACCGTTTAGCTTTAAATTAATATTTAAATTATCAATGGCTTTGACAATAGCAGAGTGGTTGTTGCAGATATTTTTGATTCTTTTAATTTGAGAGTGGATGGTATTTTTAATGACTTTTAGATGGAAATTGGTATGATAATGACAAAGAGAAATGGCTCTAAAATTAAAGTCATCTCTCTTGTCATAGATGCAGCCTCCTCCATGAGAAATTAACTGAAGTATGCATTTTAATTTATATGACTTATACCAAAACTCTAATTTCATAGATAAAAATAGTTGTTCCTAGTACAAAGCCGTTGCTGATGAACATAATTTGAATAACTGTAGATATGCATCATTTCTCAAATCATCAACTAAGATCAAAAAGCATATGTTTCATCAATTCCTCCAACCAAAGGAGCGGCGGAGCAACACACGTTTAGCAATATCTTTCGGTTTTGGCACCTTTAATGGTACCTGTACCAAAGGTGGGCCTCTAGCTGAAGAGGAGGCGTTCGAACTTGATCATATACTAGAAAAACATGGTGAAATTTAATTACGAGCAAGTGTAAAAATGGGTTATGCATATTTTTATGCATGTATGTACATATATAATATTATGTTATAGAAAGATATAATATGTTATAGTGAAGTATAAACTTTCCTTCATAAAAATAAAACTAAAATTTTCAACCACTTATTGTAATTATGCACTTTTTCAAACTGCTATAATATTCTAAACTATTCATCCTAAGAACAATGTGTAGAATTATCTTTGTAGGAAATTTAATTTAGTTTAATTTTATACCAAAGTTTTTTCCGCTAGGATCCATAGTTTTCGAGATATTTCAGAAAAACTGAGAAATCCCCCCCTTTCAACTCCCCTCGTACCCCCTCCTCTCCCAGCTAAAAAAAATCTGCAGAAAAATTTTTTTTGAATTTTTTTTAAAGATTTCTGCAGATTTTTTGTAGACAGAAAAAATCTGCATTTTTTCTTCAATTTAATCTGCATAAAATCTGCAAAAAATTTCTTATTATATTTTTCTTTAAATATCCAGCAGATTTTTTTCAAGATAGAAAAGTCTGCATTTTTTCTTCAATTTAATCTGCATAAAATCGGCAAAAAATATTTATATTTTTTTTTCTTTAAATATTCTGCAGATTTTTTAAGACAGCAAAAAGGCTGCATTTTGTCTTCAATTTAATTTGCAGTTATTTAGCAGATTTTCACAACATCGTTAAACTTGACCAATAACCTGCTGATTTTTTGAAGATTTAACTGCAATTTCATAATATCTGCATTTCTCTAAATACATATTTTGCACACTATTCTCTAATATTGCAGCTTTATTTTCCAAAGGATATAAAATAAAATTAGAATGTAATTATCATTATTGTTATATTTACAGAAGACAGGAGTCAGTTTCTTTTTCAATTAGTGATATCGACCATTACTTGCCTAGAAAAGGAATATATCAGCAGAAAAAATTTCCCAATCGTAAATTATCTTAGGCAATAAATTTTTTAAATATGCTACTGAAAAAATGAATTCTAAATCAATCCTTAAAATAAATATTTGAGGTTATACTTTTTTAAACTTCTCCCCCCCATAATTTAATTAATTTCCAATTAGTTTTCCAACTATCTTTCTGCATAGCTATCCAAAAAGAAGGTAAAAGTGGAGCTTGCACCCTTTGGATGGTGTTCCGTATTGTGTCGCGCTCGCCAACTTTGGCGACGGAACTCTCCGGGATCTGGCAACCCCTGTAACCTCTCGTCAACAGAGCGTTATTACGCTAATGCTCTAGCAGAATAAAAGAAATTCGAAACGAATACAGTCCGCTTCTCTATTTCTACTAAAACGCCACTCAATAGATGGAGCGAAGGTTTATCAGAAAGATGAAAGGTGAAAACGAATTTATTGAAACCCAGAATCTAAATTGATTGAACAAAAATATTACAAATCTCATCTATTACTCATCTCTATGACTTTGAAACACGTACTCTGGCCATGGTTGATTTTCACCCCACTAAATGGCGCCACTAGAGCTATGGTGACGCTAAAACTCTAATAGATTATTTTAACGCCCATCTTGTGTAGCCCGTGGTGGCCGTATGGTTAGTGTTCTTGCCTGCCAACTCTATGAACGCGGGTTCGAATCCCGGCCAGGATGAGTTTGAAGTTTTGTCACAATCTGAATCGACATCCTACAAGTAAGTTGAATTACAAATTAGATTTTTGAAATTAATAATTAAGCATTGACTGCAGAAAAATCTGAAGGTATTTGGAACATAATTTTCTTCAAATATTCTATATTTTTTTCTGCAGAAAATCTGAAGAAAACATGTTCCAAATACCTTCAGATTTTATGCAGATTTTTTTTAGCTCGGCCACCAGTGGGGACTTTTAGTATGTCGTTTAGGGCACTGTTCTCAACAACTATGCCGAATTCCAAATTAGGACTAGTTTTGTAGGACGTAGTAACCTAGTTTAACTTTATAAATAAGGAGTTTTCGCTAGGATCCATAGTTTTCGATATATCTAAGAAAAACTGAGAAATCCCCTATTTCAATCCCCCTGTACCCATGCGCACCCTCCACCAGCGGGGACTTTTAGTTTGTTGTTTAGGGAACTCTCCCCAACAACTGTGCCGAATTTCAAAAATATACCATTTTTTCGTTGACTGGACTATGAGTAGAAGGAAACTCGTGAAGGGGAACGGATGTGGAGAGGAGAAAGGGAGCATAATTGTTCATCAAATGGCTTTGTTACCCCCTCCCCGCTCCGATACATGTAATACTACCCTTGTGTAATTATTATATAGGTATGAGGGTTGTTGATTCAACACTTTTAATCAATTTAACCATTACAATAAGGAATTTTAGAAATATTAACTTTCAAATCCCCCTGTATATTCTAAACTATTAATGGTACGAAAACAAAGTAGGAATTTTTTTGTAGGAAATTTCATGTAGTTTAATTTTGAAATTGAGTGTTTTTTGATAGAACCCATAGTTTTCGAGATATTTAAGAAAAAACTGTAAACACTCCCTTTAAACCCCCTGTACCCCCACGGGCGGGGATTCTTAGTATGTCGTTTAGAATATTACTCCCAACAAATGTGCCAAATTTCAAAACCACACCATTTTTTTTTCTATTCGTCGATTTTTGGCCTTGGACAAAAACTTTCCTGGCGGATAGATTGGACGTGATGGAACATACAATGGGCTCCATGCTCTCCTAATAATACTCCTCTTGGCTTCTTCTTTTGGAGTTATGTCAAGGAAACAGTCTTTTCCACACCAGTTTGTGATATCGAAGCATTGAAGACTGGGATGGAAGATGTTGACTTTAGTGTTCTTTACCAAATTTATGACAGCTTGACAGTCTCTGATTTACATAGGGTGAACACATTCAATTTTCTGAGGTAATTGGTCTTACAGTTTTTGCTATTTGCAAAAATAAACATTAGTCTATGAATAATAATTTTACACAATGAATTCTAATTTTTTGAACTTTTGGAAATTTTTGGTAAGAGAAAGACTTTATACCAAGCCCGTATATTAAAGATTTTGTGAACTAACTTATATGCTTTTACCTAGCTTCTAAAAATTGTTATTTTCATAGGAAAAATTGGGTGTTGACCTGAAAAGAATTCATCTGATTGGTCACAGTTTAGGGGCGCACACGGCTGGATACGCTGGAGAGCTTGTACGAGGTATTGGAAGAATAACAGGTGCGTCAGAACATTCCTCGGAAAAAATAGCATTGTGTATGGATTTTTATACTGTCTTAAACAGGCCAAGGTGCAGTAATGTAAGACATGTTATTGAACTGGAATTTTTATATGTTGCCCTATATATCTGGCTTTGAGGTTATGGAAGAAAGATTTCGTTACGTTTCGCATATGCACATTAAAAAATCATTTACTAAAAATACTCATATTTCCTTTAATATTCAAAGTATTTACTTTAAATTTTAATACAAAGTTTTCTCTCACATATTGTCACGCATTCTGCAAATTTCATACAATTTGCTTTAAAATTCTGTAAGTTATAAGCAAAAAACACGCGGAAAATTTTGGGATTTTTAAAAGAAATCTTTATAACTTCCCGAATAATTGTGCTGTGTTTACGAAAATGCATGTAAATATTATGCACAACAAACGTAACCATTGTTGAAAGTTACATCTCGTTATCAGCTGTCTGTGAAACAGGATGGGTCAAGCTCCATTTTCGACTTCATCTCTTTCTGGTGGACCCCTAATTATTCTCGTGGCCGAACCTTCACCGTAAAATGCGAGTTCCGACGACAGTATGTCCCACGATTCTCAGCAGCTGATTGCGAAACATTGTATTCCTATTAAGTCCAAATTTTTCGAAATTTTTAAAATGGTCATTAGCCAGTGTGTATAAGAGAGGAAAGTATGTATGTAGAATCATACTTAATTTGAGATGAAACAGCAGGCGTAAGAAGGAAGCAGTCGTTTCACTAAAGCATCTTTTATTCAGAAATCGTCCATGTTATCGTTTAGATAGGATGCTTTTAGCATTTCAAAGGATTTTTAAAGTAAATTGAAGCCATCGCCATTGTTCAAAGCGTGCGCTCGAAGGCAGCACGTCTTTCACAGTCAGTTACATGATTAAAAAGAGGAAGTTGCGCCATCGCAGCCAGCTTAAATAGAATTTTAAAA
>BGPR01007491.1:44875-70839 GCA_013235015.1 Araneus ventricosus
TTGGTGACCCGGATGTGAATTGTCTGGTCGCCAGATACTTGCTTTCGTGACTTCAGGGGGAGTGCTATGGCTAACGTCACTCAATGGAAAATTTTTTGAGTGACCACGCCGCCTTTCCTGTGGCGTCGCTATTTGCATGACGCGCAAGGAAGCAGCATCATATCGGGTTTGTGTTTAAATACAAATTCTTCTATATTCCTTTCCCTTTTTTCTCTTTTGCGTCCTTGATGTTGGTAATGAAATGTTGTTTTATTGAGTAACCTCTTGGTTGTTAAGTTATAAAAATTGTTGACTTTCACAAAATCCTTCTTACTGTATTGTTTATCTTCACCTTTTTATTATCCTCTGGTAAGCCAACATCCTTGTGAGTTAATACGTAGATTAGTAATGATGTTGATCGTGGAGTTCTCCCCCATAGCACTACGTAACCACATATAGATTCCTCCAAGCAGACTCAGCGAGTAGTAATCCGATTTTTGTCGACAAAAGGTGTCTTAAGATGCGTTCCTACGGTCTGTCTTTCCTCGAGTTCCGTCTGCGGTTCGCGTTATCCCCCATCGTCGGAACAGAAAGAATCGATGTGGCTCGTGGGCTTGTAAGTGCACCTCGTTTCCCGCGTTATTGCGGCAAATAGATCGCACATAAACGGAAGGGGAGTGGCCAGACGGCGTCAGTGGATTCATTCACTCGAGCGCTGCCGAGAGATTTGAAAAGTCACGCGCCGTCGGAACGGCACGATTGGCCAGAATTCCACCGACACGACCGACCACACTCCACAAGTACGCTCCTCGAGCGTACTTGTGGAGTCAAATTGACAAACGCCGTGTGAACAAGGCTTTACAGTCGCATGTCTATGACTTAGTTTATGACACAAAGTGCAGTTTTCCATTGTTGATTTTTTTTTGCTCATGACTAGGCGTGATTGACTTGATCGCGACTTGCCAGCTGTGTTCGTATGTCCTGGTTAAAGTCAATTCCCCCTTTAACTACACTATGTGGCACTGCCATACACATTGAACTGCTAATGTCGGTTCCACTAATACTTTCTACTGATTTCTGCATGCTGAGTCTTAGAGGAATCCATGGTTCTTGTTTCATTCAACGACCCACCATCGAAAACCGCTGTATGCAGATTTCCCCCAACATACACAGCCATCAACCAGAGAAATAGCAACAATCTGCCTTGTAGAATGATACCGCTAGAATAAGAGTATTACTTTCATTTGGGTGCACCTTAAGGTGCGTATACACCTGCGAGCCAAACGGTTCGCGAACCCTCGCAAGCCGTTTGAAAAAATCATTTTCATGACGAGCCAGTCGAGAACTTTGGAACAGGAGCAAACCCACATGAAACCAGTAATCATCGTCTTTGGAAGCGTATTGGAATACGCCCTTGTTTGCAGATTTAACATAGCTGGTTTGAAGGTGGTTCGCGGGATATGGCGAAGTACACTCGAAAACTTCCCAGCGTGAGCTGCGCATTCCTTTGTGTTTCCTTTGTTTTGAGGCGTTTAAGCGTTGACAGTTATTTGGTGGGGATTGTTGACAAACTTTTAAAATGTGTAGACTCCAACAATGCTTTTAACTTAATACTTTCTACTTTTTTCAGGCTTAGGGACCACTGTAGACGGAGGCCACATGAATTTCTGGCCAAACGGTGGAATGCAAAGAGGATGCGGTCTCACCCTTTCAAGAGTCTTATTCAACGAAGCGTTCCCGACGAGCCGTAAGTTGGACGTTTTCATGTGCTTCATTGTGGTAATACTATTGGTACAGCTCCGTCGCAACTCAGAGAATCAAAAACGTTTTAAAAATTAACTAAAATATAAGAAACAGGAGTGTAGTGGAGCCGGAACGCCGCTCTGGCTATTTTTCCGAGAAATAAATAAAAAATTTTGAAGTGCTTAAAACATCGCGATTTTTCTCACCCAGGTTAGAGCGTTTAGAACGTTCCGGCACTGCTTAATTTACGACGAATACGCCTCTGATAAGAAACTAAAACAGTGATATCAGAAAAGTGATAACAGTGATTTAGAGTCTCAAAAGTAAGGACTGTATGAACTACATGACACATATGAAGCCTGCAGTTCCGAAAATCTCAAGTGACTCTTCGTATTGACTACAATACGAATACACAATACCACATAGGCTGTCTCTAAATCTATTAGCGGCTCTCGTATTTCCAAAAACGCCTACAAGCACACCAAAAACAATGAAAGTGTGTAGTTCTATTCTTTGCGTAGCGATAACAATGCGCTAAATGTGTTTCATCCAATAGTTTACGTTCAAAAGCCGTGTAAATAGCATGTGTTGATAATCACACTCCAGGTATTTTCTAGTTGTTTCATAAATGTAAAAACCGACCTGAAGTCCAGAGCGCGTCCTGTGGAAATCCCAACGTTATATAACAAATTAACGAAAAGAAGCAATGGATTCTGTAGTCCACGTTGCGGTGCAGCCTTTATTTAAAAAGCCTACCCAAAGAATGTAGGGATTTCCATCAAATTCTAGACGGAGTCCGTCTACGGAAAGTCGTTATCCAGTCGAATTCTCATTCAAAGAATCAAAATAAGGAAAAACATCATTTTTATTACTTTAAGGTTTTGGGCAGGGTCTCCTGGTGTGTAGGGACTGCGGCATCCCCAACTTTTTCGATTGTATCAATTTATTTTATTTCGCATTTAATATTTATCAACAATCTAACGCAATTTTGTATTAAACGATTACGATATTCAAATGAAACGCGAAGAAAAACCTACGCAGAAAAAGAAGTTCCATATCTTACTTTTTTACTACCCGAAGAAGAAGCGCAATGGAGAAAGTAACAATTAAAACGGTAACTACTGTGACCTACGTGATAAGCAGAAGGTCACGGCACCGAATTCGGCCTGCGCTCATGCGCAGTGACCCAGAGCGGGCTTTTCCTACCTTTCTCTACCATAATTTTAAGTTGAAGGGGTACTGTCGAAATTGACAGTTCTCGTCGCGCTAAAGCCATATCACACGAGCAAAAATTTGCCAACCCAACCCTCAACTCAACCGTACGTTCTACTCAAAACTCGAGATTTGGGTGTAATCTGCCGTCTGATATGGAAGATGGGGATGAGGAAAATACACTCAACCCTGTCGATTTCTCGCAACAGAGTTGACCCATCCTTGTATCTGAACCAATCAGATGAACAGTTGACTGTTTTCGTCATAAAACACAACGTCAAACTCAAAGATATGGCGGTTCCCATGAAGTGGTCGTTCCCCATCTGATATGCCTTGCCTCACATTTGTGTCCATCCTCATTATTAGTGGCTGAATCTTTTCTAATAAAAATTCGAAACTGTCCACATCCATCCTTAAGCATCTTCTGTAGCTTTCTGACAAAAATGCTTTTATAAAAAAACTTACTTCTAGGAGAACCAAGTGCTTTCCTCCTCAATAACCATTTCCTAGTCCAAACTTTTGTTTTCTTCTTTTCCCTTTTTTGAATAGCGTACATAATAACAGTGGCTAAAGCACCACACGGTTTTTTCTTTTCAAGAACACTAATGCCAGTCATCCTTTAATAACGTGTATAGAATCAAAATAAGCGACAACAACAAACAACCACGAATAAGATTTTCGCCAAATATAAGGATAGAGTTATATTTCTGTCGGTCGGAAAATAAAAACTGCTACCAACTCCTTACCCAATGCTGGCAACCCTATTTCGGTCGAAATTGGGATCAGAGTTGGAGATACAGTCGAGTTGATGGTTGTGTTGACTGTATTTTTGTCCGTATGATAAGCGCTTTAGAAACGGAGTTTTAAGCGTTTTTTCGCGTGCTAAAACTTTGAAAAGAAATAAAGAAATGAAAGATAATTAATGATAAATAAAAATTTAATTGAAAAAGTTTTTTATAGTAATGAAATTTCTTGTAATCCAAAAGAATTTTCTGATGAGTTTTAGTTATAAATTAAGATAAAATATATAATAGAAATTTTTCGTGATGCAAATATATTTTCAAAATTTTCGTGAACCGTATATTCTGCACCTTTCTATTTGGGATCATAGTTTAAGAAGCCTCGATTTTCAGTAAAACACGGTTCGCTTAAAGGAACAGAATTTCTTGCGGAATATTGATAAGTGTTCCCAATTTAATTTATCGCATTTCACCTTTAGATAGATGTAATAGAATAAATTAATCATTTTTTTCTCATTCATTTTCATTTTTCATTCATTTTCATTTATATATATATATATTCTGAGGCACACAATATGAATCGGGATACGATCACATGTAGCCATTTTGATTTCAATGGATACAAAATTTTTTAATCGTCGTACAAGCATTAAGATTAACGTTTTTGTTCTTTCGCTGAAAACAAGAATTGATTTTATTTTTAGGTAATTTTTAATGATACTAATAAATAGCATTCGCTTATGCTTTTGTTTATATTAGTTACACTATAAAATTTTTTCTCGTTAATTAACAAGAAAATTGTTTTATTTCTGTACTATACTGTTATTTTAATGTTAATTTTTTTAAATGTAGTAAGGAATACAGAAAACGGAACTGAAAAACAAATTTTGAGCTTAAATTTTTTATTAAAATTAATTTGTTGAAATGCTTTCCTATTTGAAGAAACGATGTTATTCGTTAAATATAAAACTACTTAAAGCTAATGAAAAAAGTCGAAAAAATGCAAGTGCTTCAAATACGCATTACCGCACAGTGAAGGACGCGCAGGAAGCACAGCACCCCAACATTGCATAACACGAGCCGCCACTGGTTTTGGGTTGACCATCCGCCACTGACACGCACCCGAATAGCGAACCAAATGAGGGGGATTGGAACATGAGTCTTTCGCGTTTAAATAAAAGGCTATTAAACGAAAAATTTAAGTAAAAAAGTTGTAGGTGTTAAAAAGAAAACCTATAAAATGAGTCATCGAACGTTAAGATAGCTTAATTAGGTCAGGAGTAAATAATAATAAAAATAAGAAACTGTAAATTTTGAAAAATAATTTTTAATATTTTTTAATTTGAGCCAAATTTTTGCATTCCACTAATGTGCGTGTTCTGCAGGAAGAAATATCTAAATATCTATCGATCTTTCAGATCGATATATGCATTCGAAAAATTCAACTTCGAAAAGATAGTCGAAAAATGCCCAGAAGTACTTTTCTATCTGTCCAAACTCGCGGAGCTCATAAAAATCCTATTCTAGAAGTGTTGTTATATATTTTCAAATTGTTTCTATATGGTCGTTATTTAGATTAAAAAATGGTGAAAATTAACTTTGATGTTAACATTTTGTCTCAATTATTCTGTTTCATTCTGAATGTCTGCGCTGAAAATGCATTCATGCGTAATAATTGACGCAATATGTTAATTTCAATTTTCATCGTTCACACGGATTTATTGTCATCATTATATTAAGTTTAGTTTTCATCACTTAACATTTCATCATTACATACATGGAATATTTTTCTTTACATTGCACATACAACAAGAGTTTTGTTAGAGATGATTCATCAGTTGAGGAAAAAATTGCGCAAGCCTTTTCTTAATGCATGAAACACGTACTACTGCCTTCTAAAATTTCCGTAACTTTTTTACTATTTTCCAAATGCAAATGAATTATGCCATTTCCCACTGAACCAGCGAAGAATATCATGTGGCCGACTAGTAAGAACCGGTTTCATCCATTACATACAGCGCATGCACTTAGCTTTGGATTACAGGCACACAAAACTTCCCATCGAAGGGAAAGAATGCCGAAATATCTTCGACTGCTATGAGGTTATACACAAGGAATTCCTTCAGCGCGATTGTCCATTCATTAAAGAAGAAAAACATAAAGCCATGTAACGTTTGCGTGATTCCGTGAGCAGATCCTTGGAAGGCTAAACCTTGGGTTTTCCATCCCGATAATGCGTGGAGTCCAATGACCTGTCGAAACAGCTTATGTGTCTGGTCTCGACCCACGTGACTGTCCTAGGACGAAGAATGTGCTTAAGAGGTGACGATTCTCAAATTCCGAAAAATTGAAGCGAGCAGCTCGGAAGACACTGGAGGACATGGGAAAAGGAGGCTTGCAATTACATCTTTGTATGAAACAAAAAAGCATATTTGGCCATAAGCTAGGTACTGTTTTATCTCCGGCATTTCGTCTGTTTGTAAATTTGTTTGTTACGAAAATATAACCAAATGTGTTGTTCCATTTTCTTAGAATTTGGAATGAATGTTCCTAGAAGTCATTAAAAACGACGAATGTGTAAGGATTTTTATTTTTTGATTCCGCTTCGAGATGGTAGCCGTTTTAATGGTCTTGTTTCATTGATTGCGCTTATAGATAGTGGTCGTTTTACTAACTCCGTTTCATGTAATGTTCAGCACCAAACTTCCATCCATAATGCCTCTAAAGTACCAATAATAGCAAATGACATTTAATTATAATTTTGTTAATACAGATAAAAGCAGACATTTAATTAAAAAAAATTTTAATACTGATAAAAGCACACATTTAAAATCAATTTTGTGAATATTGTTAAGCAGACTTGAGTAAATCGCATTGAAACAAAAATGGTTAAACATTCAAAGACTGTTATGCGCAGATCTTAGATATTTTTGCTTTCCAGATCACAAAACTACTAACTACTGTGCGATGAAGGAGACTATAACTACTATATGAAGGAGACACTAAATAAACAGGTTCAAATTGCTCCCGAGCTAAAATAATTTCTGAAACTCTTTGAACGTAGCAGTTACGAACACAAACTAAATGCAGTTTTCCTTTCTTTCAGTTCAGACTTCCTTCAACTGTCGGCATCAGAGATCCTTTGAATTTTTCGTTTATTCCTTCAATCAAATGGGCTGCTTATTTGTTGGCGTAGAATGTACCAGCTGGAGTGATTTTTTTCAAGGAAAATGCAATTGTGGCGCTGATGGGACTAAATGCGCTCTAATGGGAATGCTTACCACTCCAAAACCTCCGCCAAGACGCAGATATTATTTGAAAGTGGCATTTGAAAGACCATATTGCCGTAAGTATTCAAAAAATTTGGCTGATTACTTGATACCTATTTCTTAATAAAAGATTTATTTGACTTTTCATCATATTTTGGGCATTTCCTAGTTTTGGTCAACGGAATCAGTTTTACGGTGCTCCGCTGATTCAGTCAAAACCGCAACATCAGAGCTATTGAATCGAAATATAGCTTTTACGTTTACATAAGAACGAAAGACAAAAGGAATTTAATTATTTTTCTATGAGGAACAGTTCCGCGTAAAGAGAGTAAAAAAAACCCTTCAAGAAATATAAACGTAATGATTCCTTAAATACCCAGTGTTGCCTTTAAGCACCATACCTAGTTCTGTCTTCTAAACTATCGAGAATAAGACTGAAGCTCTAATGCCTGTTGTTGCCATCAGGATACATACTGAAAATATTATTAAATCTATTTACAACATATTGATGGCAGTCAGAGTGCCGATAAAAGAATAAAAATAAATTGATGTTTTTCACTTGCGGCTTTTTTGTTTGTTTGTAGGCTTGAGAATACCATATTGTATCTACAATGTTGAAGGAAATACCTCATCCTTATTATTAGTTCCTAAAATTTATCTGTGTTTAATATTATAGATTTTATCAAGGAAATTCTGTTCTAAAATAAAGCCCAGTGTTGACGATTGGTAACACGCTGTTTTTTAGCCATGAACCATATTTAAAACAAAATAGGATTTTGTAAAGTATTTCCCCATGTTTTATATAAGAAATTAAATTTAAAAAATATTTTTTAATCAATTTTTTAAATATCGGGCTTTTAAGGGTTAATTTGTGAAAGGAAAGGATCCGTTCCACGACGCCAAAAGGAAAGTCTTCTTTAGTGGAGGAAGAAGCATATGGACAAACGGAGCTAATTTAAATGCTTAGTTTTTGTGATCATTAATTGACGTGTGAAATTAACTTTTTCGCGTACGAAATAGAGAAGAAAAAAGTACTTCTAACACCAAAAAATTCGATCAAAAGATTTTCATGAATCTTTGTACCAAGAGTCTATCTCGTGGCAGTCTGCGACCGATTTCGAATTACTTTTTTGAATTCTGCCTGTGCAAACGTGTGTCTGTGAACACAACAATTCGGAAGCGGACCAAACTACTCGGATGTGCTGTCTGCACACTTCCATCACATTTTGGATAAAGGCGGGAAATCTGCTTGTCTGTCCGTGTGAGCCCGATAGCACAACAATCTGAACAGTTGAAATTTGGCTTGTCTATATGAGCGCTACAACTCAAAACGCAACACGCCGGACTTGTGAATTGCAGTGCCCGATCTTTACCCCGAAGTTGAGGATAAGTGTGAAATTATCGGTCCAAGAGAGCTTATCTTAAATGCATGCTCGAATCTCTTCACTATACTTCGAATTTACACTCAAATACTGTGTAAATGTGAGAGGAAGTCGAACGGAAAGTATTCCTGTTTGTGGATATGCTGCCTAGGTTTTTGCAACATTTTGTGCCAGTCATAGTCCCATTTTGATTGGCTATTGAGGACGGACTATGTAATTTTGAATCGTGTCAGGCGAAAAGGACGGCACGTGAGCCCTTCGAATTACTACACTGTAGTGCACCGTGCTGCCACCATCTTACTGTGCTGTTTATAAGCCAATATGCACCTCTGGACATTAGGAATTCCTTTTGTCTAGTGGTTAGCATACTGGACTCAAACCCTAAGATTCTAATCCTCGTACTGCCACAGCACTATACTGGAGTGCCGTGCGATTGTATCTCCACTCTAAAATTTACATACACAGTCCAGTCACATTAATGTGACCACCACCTACTTTCGACGTCAACGTGAAATAACCAATCACAGAAGGCAGGTGGCAGCACAGTGCAGTGGAGTGTATATAAAAGATGCCCTAGGGCATCGGAAAGCATTTCAATCTTTGGCGTAATGTAGGAACGTAGCGATTTATCCGACGTCCAAAAGGGCATGATTATTGGCTTTCGGGCCAAGGGTGGAAGCATTTCGGAAACGGCTAATTTTGTGAACTGTTCGTGTGCCTCCGTGGTAAAAGTATACCGTGCATGGAAATTTGGCACTATCCAAAATCAGCGGCGTGGCACATGTGGTGCACCACGGGCTATAGATGACAGAGGCGAACGAAGGCTACGGAGATGCGTTCGGGCGAATAGACGTGCAACTGTTGAGCAACTGACCGTCCAGATGAACCAAGGGGCTACCAAGAGTGTATCCTTAACAACGGTTCAGCGAACGTTGCTGCGCATGGGCCTCCGCAGCAGACGCCTGGTTAATGCACCTATGCTGACCGCTGTTCATCGGCAGGACAATGCGAGGTGTCAAACAGCTCGCAGTGTATGTGCGTGGTTCGAAGAGCACCAGGATGAGTTTACCGTACTCCCCTGGCCAGCAAACTCACCGGATATAAACCCAATCGAGAATCTGTGGGACCACCTCGATCGGGTTGTTCGCGCCATGGATCCTCAACCGCGTAATCTAGCACAGCTGGCCACGGCACTGGAGTCGGCATGGCTCAACGTCCCAGTCAACACCTTCAGAAACCTAATTGACTCTCTTCCTGCACGTCTCGCAGCGGTCCGCTCTGCCAAAGGTGGTTATTCTGACTTTTGACAGGTGGTCACATTAATGTGACTGGACTGTGTATATCTAGCCATCATGTACACATAATTTGGATGGAATCGAGGAAGCCCATGATTCTGTATTTCCAAAGTTTAGATTGTCACAGCGGTACTCCGAAGAATGCCTTACCATGGAATGTGTCTAGTGGTGTTAGCGTTATTAACATAATATTTATAGACTGGCGTACTATCTGTAAATGGAGTGACGCGTCACGCAAAAATTTCTCAAAACATTACATAGCAGATCTATGGAACTAGAGGAACCTAATTCGGCACATCTTGGGTAGGAGGTGCTCAATTGGAAAGGTTTTTCAAAATTTTTATTACATTTTTAATTAATCAAATATTAATCAAAATTTTGACATTTTCCCTTAATAACATAGAAGTATACGATCGCACAAAAACCAGTTTCACATCACTGTAAAATTAAAAAAAAACCAATAGCCTTTCAGTGATACCAATTTTATTTCCGCTCAATTCTTTCTTTAATTTTCAAAATCAGATTTAAATATAATTTTCTAATGATGCTTTTCCTTTATATAATCGCACACAATGAAATAGAAAGATTGTAAATAATCAGTGCGAATGTTTTAATAACTCTCCTGCGATTAAGCAAAAACAGATGTTAGTTTTTTCAATTTATTACTAACTAGCCGATATTTTTCCATATGCTCGCTCATCCGCTCATACAGCTCTCGTTTTCTTATGTTGTTGCTGTGAAATAAAACATCAAAATACAAATAAAAAACAAAAGAGAGAGAGAAATAAAAATAAAAAATTCGGTTTTTTTCTGATGTTCATTAAAACGCCGGAAGTATAACATTGCTTCATGTACTTCGGGAGAAGGCTTTTTGCAAAAACTTTCTACAAATTAAAAAATTTCTACAAATCAGGAAACTTACACAGAAGATTCAAATTACTTTTATTAGAACGGGGAAATTTTGCACTTTATAATGACCTAAAAATTACGGTTCTACGAAGAGAATATATACAGAAAATTTGGGAAAATAGGCAAAAAACGTTCGAATTTTCCAATTAAAAATTAAAAAAATAAAAATCTAATTCGAATTTTTTAAAAAATTACGGCGTTAGCTTCCTCTTATGCTAATCCATCACTGTACCAAATTTCGTTCCAGTAATTCAAACAGGCTAAGCGTGCATAAAGAACAGCAACAAAAAAACAACGAACATAATAAAACTAAAAAAAATATTGGGGCTCTTTTTTATATATATAGACTGATGCTTTAACACATTTTGAAAACTGCCGGATTGTTTCAGGCTGGCATTCCTTCCGTGAATTGTGTGATGCAAAAATCGTTACCCATAGATTGCAACGGTAATGCAATCAAGGCAGACGAATTAAGCCTGAAACGTTATCATTCTTACGATGTTTCGGACTTGGAGGTTTGGATCTCCTTTACTTTGTTTTTATTTTAATGTATCTTTTCTTCATTGAATTTTACATAGGCGCATCAAATTCATAACTTTACTTCTGAAAAAAAAACTTTCTTTTCAGTGCATCAATACCAATTAATTGTGTTTTTACAAGCAGCGGGAAATATTTCGGAGACTATAGAAAGCAAAGCTAATTTGACCATCTTCGGAGAAAAGCATCTACTACAGAAGGAATTATCCTTGAAGTATATTATTCTTTATTTTGAAGCTTATTTTAAAGAAAATTGCTGTAAACTAACAAGAGCTCACTGTTTTAAATTATTTGGTGCAATCTGTTTCCTTATTTGTTCACTACATGATATACCCAGCGTTGATCGGGATGAAAATATTCTGATGTCTTTGACTGATAAAATTTTAACTATGTAATGGAGATTGTCACGAAACCTTCATCCTTTATGCTTCAGTAATTGTGAGAAAAAATTTGAAGCATTACAAAAGTTGCACCTATCTCATATCAGATTGAGAATATCAGTTTCATTAAGTAATGTTTAAATTTCGAAAAAAATTATATTATACCAAACGATTTTTAAAAATCGCTGACATATTTTCACCCCTCTTCAGTTATGATACAAAACTTACTTAAACATTGGAAGTGGCATCTCGGAGGCAAATAAAGAAAAAGGATTTTATTAATTTCCTTCAATATGAATGGCAAAATAAAGATAAAATAATCTTTTCTCTAACTTGGAAATGTTCTTTAATTAATAAAAAAATTAACTATTTAATTAATTCCATGAAACTTTCACTAAAATTGACCTTATGATTCATGAGCAAAATTTGAAGAAAATCTTTTCGGTACATTGAATTTCTGTAGTGTAAAAACTACTTATGTATTTTTCACTTTTATTCGTATAAATTAACAGTCATTATCTTCCGATTTAAACAATCATCAATTCCATTTGAATGCTATTCACAAAACCTTTAAATACTCTCTTATTTTTGTACAAAAAGAGTCGAACCGTCAATAAACTGAAGACATTTAATACGACTAATGGTATGATTTTAAAGTTGACTTTGGATGTAGTTCCGAATGTAGATTCCAGACATGTAGGTAATGCAGATATTATTATTAATGTGATTCCAAATGTAAAATATGGTGAAATAATTATTATTCACAGAATAATTCCACTTGTAAAGTATGATGAAAAAATTAGTACTTACAGTATGATTCCAATTGTAAAATATGATGAAATTATTATTACTTATGATTTCCATTGTAAAGTGCGATGAAATAGTTATTATTTACAGAATGATTCAGTTGTAAAATATGATGAAATAATTTTTATTTATAGGATGATTCCAATTGTAAAGTATGATGAAATGATTGTTACTAACAGTAAGATTCCAATTGTAAAGTAGGCTCAAATAATTGTTACTGAGAGAATGATTCCAGTTGTAAAGTATGATGAAATTATTACCTATTACATATGAAAAGGATCAGTAAATAAGTATTATTGTGAGTATGTTACAAATATTAGTGAATGATGAGGTAAATATATTCACACTATTTTATTCTATAAGGCAGTGGCGAATCCGGGGAGGGGCTATCGGGCTACAACCCCCCAAGAGCCAAGCCAGAATTCTTGATTTTATCTAAAATCATTACAACTGTTTTTTCTTAATTTCCCTCTTTTAAAAAATAATAAAAACGTTTCAACATTGCTTTCTGGCTTGACAATCTCGAAAAGTTTCCTACTTTTGTAGTCATTCCACTTGCAGCTTTGACGCGGTCGAAGACATTTTTTGGCTCGTTATTTCATTGTAATTTTTATTAAATTATCGAAAGTATTGCATTGTTCTTTAGGATTCTTATTGTCAGGTGAGTAGTCTGTAAAGTTAAAGAGTTTGGTTTACTTTAGCCTTGAGGTTTGACATTCGTCGCGACGATACAAAATTTTTATGATCTCAGCCCCCCCCCCCTCGACCCGAATCCTAGATTCGCCACTGCTATAAGGTAAAATATTTTCTGTTTCATAAACTATTTTTCACTTGTTTCTTTATATTTCAGAATAGATCTGTCGATTCCAAATCAGGTGAACACCTTTCTCTTTACTTCTTTTCAACTAGTGGGGAAGATTCATTCGGTCGAGGTTTCCCAGCTTCCCAGCAACAGCGATGCGAATGAAGCTGTCGTAAAAGCTATAGAAGTAAACTACCTTCATCCGGAGTAAGTGATTTACAGATTAACTTAATGCCTTTTAAATTGTATTGTTTTGAAAACAATGGCGAAAGAACTAAAGGTTGACAGTGTTTTAAATTTAGAAAAAATGTCAATGAAACAAGTGCAGTGAAACACAAACTGTTAAAAGTATGCTATATATTTGCATTAAGGATTCATATATCACAGAATGCAAATCAGAAACTAGAGATAGACTTTGTGATTGATCCTTAAAAGCCCGATTTCTTAAAAATTTATCTAAACATTTTTTTTGACTTACGTTCCTTGAATAAAAGATGGGAAAAATACTTAAAAAATCCTATTTTGTTTTAAGTATGACTTATGGCTAAAAAACAGTTTGTTACCAACTGACAACACTGTCACATATTTTAGAAAAAAATTTCATTGAAAAAAATTCTATAACGAACGAATTCTATAACGTTAGAAGTACTTTTTTCTTCTCTATTTCGTACGCGAAAAAGTTAATTTCACACGTCAATTAATGGTCACAAAAACTAAGCATTTAAATTAGATCCGTTTGTCCATATGCTTCTTCCTCCACTAAAGAAGACATTCCTTTTGGCGTCGTGGAACGGATCCTTTCCTTTCACAAATTAACCCTTAAAAGCCCGATATTTAAAAAATGATTAAATAATATTTTATAAATTTAATTTCTTATATAAAACATGGGAAAATGCTTTACAAAATCCTATTTTGTTTTAAATATGGTTCATGGCTAAAAAACAGCGTGTTACCAATCGTCAACACTGGGCTTTATTTTAGAACAAAATTTCCTTGATAAAATCTATAATATTAAACACAGATAAATTTTAGGAACTAATAATAATGATGAAGTATTTCCTACAATATGGTATTCTCAAGCCTATAAACAAACAAAAAAGACGCAGCCTCAAGTGAAAAACATTCAATTTATTTTTATTTTTTATCAGCATTCAAGCTGCCATCTATATATTGTAAATTGATTTAATAATAATTTCAAATGTATCCGATTGAAATCAACAAAAGGCATTCTTAAGTCTAATTCTCAAGATTTCAGAAGACAAAAAATTGATGTTCAGCACTGGCTTTAAGGGTTGCATTTAATTAAACCCCTCATGCATAATTTAACCCTTTAAATCAACAAAAGGCATTCTTAAGTCTAATTCTCAAGATTTCCAAGAAGACAAAATTGGGTATGTTGCAGCACTGCGCTTTTAAGGGTTGCATTTAATTAAACCCTCATGCATAATTTAACCCTTTAAATCAACAAAAGCATGTAAGTCTAATTCTCAAGATTTCAGAAGACAAATTGGATGTTGCAGCACTGCGCTTTTAAGGGTTGCATTTAATTAAACCCCTCATGCATAATTTAACCCTTTAAATCAACAAAAGGCATTCTCAAGTCTAATTCTCAAGATTTCAGAAGACAAAATTGAGTTAGCACTGCTGCTTTTAGGGTTGATTTAATTAAACTCCCTCATGCATAATTTAACCCTTTATATCAACAAAAGGCTTAAGTCTAATTCTCAAGATTTCAGAAGACAAAATTGGGTATGTTGCAGCACTGCGCTTTTAAGGGTTGCATTTAATTAAACCCCACATGCATAATTTAACCCTTTAAAGGGTCATTTTTTTCTAGTAGTGGTATAATAAAATAACTTCGGCATTGAGATTAATTTAAGAAAAGAAAATCGTTTAGTTTATTGGATGGCGTTAATTTTTATTAATTAATTTTATTAATTATTAATTATTTAGCCTGTCAAGGCACTTCATTATGGTATGAGATGAGAAATCGGAACATCCAGGTTTGTGTTTCATCGAAACAATTTGCGAAATCTTACGCCAACCTTAAAAATTGATGAATTTGATGGACCTACCACGTTCTCAGAAAGGGTTAATGTTCGGGGTTCCCTCAACAACAAATCATTTTAGACCTTCAAGTTGTGATGCACATCTAAGCAGTGCTATTCTAATAGTCTCACATCTAATTAGTTAATTGTGTACAAGAACCTCGCTAATGGAATCAAGTCACCTGACGTCATAGTTGCACGAAACACACGCATGTCCATGTCATCTAGCATCTGATTGCGGGTTGTCCTCCCTTTCTTAATGCTTATACAATATGCGCAATTGACTTCAGCATTAAAATCGAGTGACGCACTTTATGTGTGTTATGGGAGCACGACCCGCAGGAAGTTATCTGGATAGAAACACGCTGATAACTCAAAATACCAGATATGCATAATATCTTTAGTCGATTTGTTTATATATTCTAGCAAAAGTTTAATTTAAGAAAAATACATCACCACCCTACCAGAGAATATTAAGACATAACAGAATTTTACTTTCTTAACTTTTAACAATGATAGAAAGGCACGCGATTAAATATTTGTTGAAACAATGAAAACAATTTGAATTTCATTACAATAATGAAAAGTATTGTTGTAAAATTTACCTAAAATTATCTTTAAAAATTGATTAAGATTAGAGAACTTAATTGGTATCATAGAAAGGATAATTTTTTGGCTTTTCAGATGCTGTAAAAATAGTTTTGTGACATAATATTTTCCGAAGTTGTGAAGGGAAAAATGCCAAAATTTCGCTTAATTTTTAATTAATTAAAATTCTTAAAGAAATAAAAACACGCTTTATGATGCAAATTCCCACCCTCCAACGCATGATTTTGCCAAATTTGGTAGCTCTAGGTCAAACCTATTGTGCTACAAAAGACAGACACACTCACATTCGCTTTATTAGCACATTCTCTTTAGCGATAGTTTTTCCGATGATCTTTTCATCTAAATTCATAAAAATTTATGTAAAAATTTGAGAAAAGTTTCTAATTTATCTCATATTGATTTAGAAAATATATGAATTTATCATTCATTGAAGTAGTTCAGTTTGAGTGATGTGTATCTTATATCTGGGTTCCTGACTCAAAATGTAGAAATTTCCGATCAAATAATTTAATTTTCAGATTTCCTATCGGACTGTGAATAATAGTGGGAGAATTGATTTAATAAAAAAGATTGGAATTTACTCCTTAATAATAAATTCACTTTCTCTTCACAGGGTAAGAAAAGTTTCCGAAAATAAATATTGCCGAGCATCTTCAGTGCAAGAACAGAAGCTGAAGCAAAATACAGAGTTTTCATCAATTCATTGCCATCATTACCAAGAATATTCCTAATATATTAATATATTTCTCTGGAAAGATATAAACTATGTTATGTTCTGTTGCATTTTTGTCATTAAAAGAAATTATTTTTCATTCACCACTTTTTTATTGAATCTGACTTTCTGAAACTAGTTCAAGGAACATAAAGTAGAAAAGATGACATTAGAAATGTCAAAATGCCATTTTAGATCAATTGGCTACAATTTAAGACCCATGGTATAGAGAAAAAATGCAACAAAAAAGATGACAAAATTACGCGGCCGCATTGGGGCTTTGTACAAATATGCACAGGGCTTTGGGCAAATTTTGATTAGAAAGTGAACGCAAATGTACAACAAGCACAAAATGAATAATAATGAAAAAAAGAGCCAAATATAAATACAAGCAATATGAAAAAGAACAAACATTAAAAAAATCACTATCCCTTAAATATTAATTAAATATGGTGGTAATACGCCAAATAGAATCTGTTTCCAAAATTGTTTCAGAAAAATTAGAGGAAAAGTCCAGGTGAGAGGGAAAAAATGCCCAAGTTATAGTTTAAAATAATGATAATAACAATTACGGTATTTAGCAAAAGAAACAGTTGTGAGGGAAAATCTGATCGAGTCTCTAGTGATGGATTCAACTGATGCTTTAGTATCCACTCTTCGCTTAGCTAACCATTGAGTTGTATCAAGTGACATGAGATGTTGCGATCACTGAGGAAAGGAGTTCTTTAATGAATCTCCTAAGCAATCGGTAACAAGCAATCAGCTTTTAAACATCTCCACTTTTACTATGCATAGAATATAGTCACCCTGATTAAGTGAATAATGGCAGTTTAATATAGCAACAGTTCGAATATAATTAATTAACATTTTGAGCAGGTTCGTACTATAGTAAGACTTAATGGCTAAGTGAGCAGACGTCTCAGATTATGCTGGATCTCCGGATGTTGATCCACCTTCAATAATATCCAGAGCGTTTCGAGTTTATTGAAACTTTAACAGAGAAACCAAAACTAGTGAGTTATAATCCTGCTCTGAGTTTCAATATTTATATTATGGTGTTGATTAAATGCGCTTCTGTTTCATTGGAACTTCTGAGGCTCAAAAGAAAGTACTCTGCTGCTTGCATTTTAGTAATAAATTATTAATTCCCCTAAATTTCCGTAAATGGATAAACAATGTTAAGCAAATGATATAGAATGTATGATTTAAAGAAACGTTCTTAAAAATAAAATTCTTTATTCAATAAAAATTCAAATATTCTTGTCTTCAGGCAAGCAATGGTATCTTTAAATTAGTCGTTACTGCCATTAAAACATACGTATATATACATTAAACAAAAATGAAAATAATGATAAAAACGAGACAGCGATAACTTCTTCAAAATAATAATAAAAAAAAACAATTCTTATAGTGATAAGTTAAAACTTGATAATTCTGGCATTTTCCCTTTTTGTTGTACTACGACCTAGTGGAGGTGAACTGCAGAACTATCAGAGATTATTAATTTTTTATCAAGTTTACTCCCGTTACCTGTTAAATCTAACAATGAGAAGAGAATCCTTAAATAGAAAAACTTCTGAATCTAATATCATAACGGATGGATACAGATGCAGACCTTCACATTTTATAACAACCTTTGGAAATACAGACTCCAGTAAGTAGGAGAAAGTGGGGTAAAACCGGGTACCTAAGACCCGAAGGCCTGTTGAACATAGAGATTGTCTAGTTTTATCAAAATATTTCTTGTTTATCTCAGTGCAATATATCTTTCTAGAAAAGTCATAGTTTTACTACTCTTTTCACCAATGATATTTTTATATGAAAAAATGTCGTACCCCCAGGTTTTACCCCACTAGTGGGGGAAAACCGAGTACACATATTAACTTTATGGGAAGTTAGGAAAACTCGATTTTCAGTGGAAAAGACGCATACATCTTAATTTTGTATGACAATTTAAGAATATTAGCTACAAAATTCACATGTACAGCGGTTCTTCTTTCGCGCCACAGCAACTTTCGTGGCCCAAGCTAAGATAGCTTCTACATTGGTTTAACCTTCCTTATTTATTTAAATTAGAAAATACATCATTAAAATATAAACAATCAAAGACTGATGTGTTTTTATCATCTTCATCGGAGGAATTATCATTATTGACTGTCCTGATCTTACGCTACTTGGAGTTCCCGGTTTTACCCCGAGTGCAGAAGTTATGGAAAACGAAATAGAACAGCGCAAATATTGGATTGAATCCTTATTGTATTCGATTAACCGGTCCCTACATTGATCACAACCTGCCGGACTCATCGTAACTTCGATTAACCGGTTATGAATTGCATCAAAACAAGCCATACTTATCATAGCATTCGATGCACAGGTTCCTATATTTATTAACCCTCACACAACGTGCCAAACTCATCGTAACATTCGATTAACCGGTCCCTACATTGATCACAACCTGCCGGACGCATTAAACTAAACTATATTCCATATATCGTTCGTCGATTGCAATGCAAACGCAAAAAATGAAAAAATTAAGTCGTCTGTGGCAACAGCATATTCCTGCATACGCAGTCAACCTTCCTGCCCATGCGTAGAAGAATTGAATCCTATAAAGGCTAGGGCATTATCTGTCGTCGCCCTTCTGGAACTTCTCTCTTCTAGCACTTCCCTTCTAGCATTGCTCTTATAGCACTGTTATGTTTTTGTTGTCAATATGTTATTTTAAATATCATTTACTTTACCTTTATTTTGTTGCGTTATTAAAGTTGTTATAGTTACTATGAGTTAACTTCTTTAGCGTTTATAATATATCCTCACTCCTGCACGAGCCATTTAGAATATGCAGTCTTGTTTGCGGTGTTCATATTTTACAAATTACCTTGAATAAATGGATGCAGTAGATAATGATGTTAACTATGTTAGTTTATTACCACCGCATCAAATTCCAAGGAGAAAACCTTTAAGCGTAACCTCCTAAACGTCAGATAAACAGGTTTAAAGATTTCATTGATTTGTTGAAATGCAGGATTCGCTGGCTTAATTGATGAATTAAAGTTTAAGCATTACTACGCGAATCATTGAAGATGAGGGTTTTTGAAGGGACAATTTTTTTTATTCGTAATGATTCATATTCGCGCTTCGTGAGTTCTGCCAGTATTGCAGCCGATGAACAATATATTCATAATTAAATTGTATTCCTTTGATGTGCATCTTGCCTTAAACAGCTATGCTTAAAAATATTAGAGCTTAACTTAAAGTTCCCTAAAGATGCTCACAAGCACGTGCGTTCACTTTTTATACACTCTCGTATCTTTCTACGCAATTTGGCTATTCTTGCCTAACTAGAAAATCACCCGTCATGGTATGGCGGGTGCAAATTGCCTCTTCATTCGAGAGATTTCCCGTCAAATTTGACGTGTTGAAATACATATATATATATGCGAGAGAAATGTTTAACATTGATTGAAAACAAATAAAATAAATGTTTTATGACAGGAAATATTTTTTTATTTACATATTTCCTTTTTCAAAACCCCTCTTGGTAAACAACATTCCGTGTGAAGTATTTTTCGTTGTTTAACAATTTTCCTTCTACTGCAGATGTTTTGTGTAAGTTTTAACGTAATTGGGGTTCCTCGACCTTCAAAGTGCAACACAGAGCAATCCATGTGCAAAGACAGGCTCATCGAGGTAAATTCCAACGTGATAGAGTTTGTCTTTCGATGCGGTGACTATGAGTGGCTGCATCTCTTTCTCGACGAGATTTAGCTGGTGTTTCGGCTTCCATGCGATTTCTATGTACGGTTGCATTTACTTCTCTGCGAGGTCGAGTTTGAGCTGGAGTTGTCTTTCGATGTGAAGGCGTTGTTTTCCAGCATGAATTTTTCGGCAATTTTGAGCTTGTGTTGGAGTTTCGGCTTCGATGCGTCTTCTATAAGCGTCTGCATCTACTTCACGAATCCTGTCCAGCGATTCCTGGCTTTGCCTCGCTAACCATCTTGCCTTTCATTTCCTTTGCCTTCTTTTTGCGATGGGTTCTTCGTCGGTATTCATCGTAAAAAATATAGTAAACTAATTCATGATTGTAAAGTATTAATGTGAAAATCTGCAAGTGTCCGGATACTTTTGGGCATATAGTGTATATATGCATCTCGGCAGCTAGATAGGCTTGTTCCAAACGGATCACCACTGTGGCGGATGTGGGGGTGATATGTCGCACAAATCAGATGGCGCTGCTGGATGAATAAAACAATTTATTTAATACAAACAACAATATTAAAAACCGCATATCATGACTCTTGAAGATGTTAGGGTAAGCCCATGGACTCCAAAACACGGGTGAAGAAAACATCAATCACCGAAGGAACCGGGTGTAGACAACCTGGAAGGAAAAGGTAAAAGAGAGAGAGTTCTCGGTTGAACGTCCTCATATACTCCGCTGGCGGTAAAATCTTTAAGTTGCCACAAGCTCGTTTACAATTACGACGAGTCAAGCACGACGAACATCAGCAGCATGGTGGTCAGAGTCAAAGTCCGAATCTTTTGATTCGATTCCGCTACGCACTTACCCCATTTGCCTGGGAAGGAATTATCTCAGCATTTTTGAAGAGCACATATTCCTAGGATTCCTTGTGCTAATGTTTTGACTGTGATGAGCGCTGATACTTGAAAAGAACCCAGACTCTTAAATGGTGTAATCATACTTGAGTAGAAGCACCAAGTTCTGTGTAAAATATACACGTACAGTGTTGGGAATATGCTTGTGAACGTCGAAACACTTCGAAGAAATCTGCCGTAAAACGCTATCAAAACTCGCGGCAGCCGGGACGGTTGACGTTCCCGAAGCAGGACAGCTCTTCCACACGTCCGTACCGGTCGGTGTCAGGGGGTCGACTCTATGGCTAGAGACAGAGATTCCGGAAGAAAATAAATGCGTGGATCTGATAAATTTAAGAAAAAGAAAGAAAATTGCTAAAAACGAGAGGAAAACCCATGCAAAATTCTTAAAAACCGGTTCTGACTTCCATTCCTCGACTGATATATTTTCACAGTTTTTTTTATAAGTGAGTGGTAACACATTAAACTGAATTGGACAAGTTTATGCAATATGTTATGCATTCTAAATTTCAATGCCAGGACCAGACTATTGAGAAATTCTTATTATAGTGGCATATCTTTCTTCGGACATTTCTTCTGCTGCTTCAACTTGCAGCTAAGGGGAAAAAATCTCCTTCTTTTTAAATCTTATATTTAGAAAATGGGCATATGGTTAGGCTGAGATTACATTGTATTATTAGATGCATTCTGCATCTTCTGTATGATAGATACAGCATTAATTTTTTCTTTAAATAAATTATTCATTTATGATAAATTGAAAATTAATGAAATAAATATTGCATATCATAACTAGTTTAAAAAAAAATCCCATACATAAAGATCAGCAAAATTACCAGTTTTCTCCCATGAAGAGAAGTGCATAATTGTTTAATTTTTAAAATTTATGGCAAGATATGGGATCTATAAAGTGTATAGTTAAAACCTAAAAGCAGTTCCACACAAAATAAGACTTTCTTTGCCAGAAGCCTAAAGTTTGCAAAATGTTTCTGTTTTCTCTTTTATGCCTTAAAGTTCTCAGAACATGTCCTTGTGTCCACCCCAAGAGTGGAGATCACAAAGCACAATTTCTTCAACATACAAAGATTTGAAATGCGCAAAAATATCGCCAAAAAGCTTCACATTTCACAACTGCGTTTCTGAATAATTCAATGCAAATGTGTACAGGCAAGTAGTGGTGAAATTTTAACAAGTGAAGATGTAATAGAAAGACTAAAAATTGAAAGAGAAAATAGCAATATAATTTCCTTGCAAAAGAAGTACCTAGAAATGATATTACTGAAAATACAGCTGTGAGACTAAGTCTAACTGTAGGTGCCTGGGTAAAGCTGGGGAAAAGCAAGCCAGAATTCTTCTCTTTAACTTTCTTATCTGATGAAAATTCTCTTAGTTTTTGCTAATTTCTTTATGTACTTGTATTCATGTTTATTAAAAGTATTCTTATTATGTTTAATTTTTCTTCTATTTGTTATGAGTCGAAGATTGTGGTCCCAAAGAGACCGTGCGCATCGCCAACCCACTCACATCACTGCTGCTGCAAGCCAGAATTCATTGGAAAAATTATGGCTGTTGAAGGAGATACCTATAAATGAAAAATTTAAGATCGGCAGCTTTCACTTTTCTGGCTGTAAATGACACAGATTATATCAAAGATGATTCAGTTAATAAAAATTTTGAATGAGCCACAATTTAATAACAGAGGTCATTCATTTTTTGAAGAATAACAGATGTACAGAATCATATGTTGAAGGAAAAAACTCTATTTTATTTTTTGTCGAACTTACTGTATAATTTGAGCCTTTTTAAATAAATTAATAAAAAGATTTTTAAATCTGACTTTTACTGTTATTATATCACTGTACTTGCAACAAATAATTATTTTTTTAGCATTTGCTACTGTATCACATTTACATACCCATTTTACCCCACAGTATACCCATTTTCACCTGCATGGGATAAAATGGGTATACAAAACATATGGTTAAAAATTACCTTCCAGCAAAAATATATACATCATATTACTAATGAAGCTAACTTATTTTTACTCTTAAGATGTGTAATGTATAGAAAAAAACAAAAAAGGTTTTAAAAAGTAGAATTTTGACAATACTTTTTAAGTGAAAAGATAAAAGTAGTGTATTTTCTACCCATTTTACCCCACCTGACCCTACCATGATGTGGTTTTTCTTTTCTTTCTTTCTTTTTTTTGTAAAGTAAATGCATTCCCAATGATACTTTTGTTGGTACGAACAGTAAATGGAATTTTAGGAAAGTTGAATAGCTTGAATTCCCATGTACACTTCTGAATAAAATGCATTATCTAAATTACATTTCGTTTATAATCGTTCGAAGATTCAAGTTTATAAAATATTAGTTTGTGCAAGAACCCTCATTACTTAGCTTCTGTCAAAGAGAAATTTAAGTTCACTTCACTTAAATGCCGACATCTTTCGGAATTTTAATGGGATTCAACTTGAATTTTGATATAAGTTGCTCTATATATCTGGCTTTGAAGTTATAAAAGACAAATTATGCTATTTTTCGCATAAGCGCAGTAAAAATTGTTTAGTACAAATACTCATATTTCCTCTAATATTAAACGTATTTACTTCAATTTTTTAATACAATACTTCTGTAACGTATTGTCGAGTGTTCTGTAAATTTCGTATAAATTGAATGAAATCTTTGCATGTAATAAGCAAAAAACATGCATGAAAATTTGGGATTGTTTAAAGAAACCTAATATCAACGAAATATCCGTGCCACTTTTACGAATTGCATGTAAGCAAATGAACATATTAAACATAGCCATTGATAAAATTGGCAGATAATTATCAGCTTTCTGTGAAACGGGGTGAGCCGAAATATATTTTCGTCTTCATCCATTTCTGGTTGGTCCCCTAAATGCCCTCGTGGCTGAATCTCCAGTGTGAAATGAGTACGATACTCGATTGAATGTTACACGATTCTCTATAACTGATTTCGAACCGTAGTTTTCGTATTAATTGCAGATTTATAGCAATTTACGAAACGGGCCTTAATTTTTGACACCAGTGTACAAAGTCATAACCATCAACTTCCCTAGATATTGAATCGCCATTATAAACTTGTAAGGAAATACTAAAATCTGCACAAGATTCTTTTAAGTCATCCTCGGACATGTTCCTGGATTTAAGGTATGTGACTACCTTCGGAGCACTTTTTTTCAAATTTTTATATTTTTAATGAAACATTCATGTTTTTAATTAAAATGAGTTATAAAACTAAGAATTCCAATGCAATTTCATTGGAAATTTCATTGACTTTCAAAATATAGGCAATTTTTAGCAAAATTTTAGTGAAAATTTGCACAAACGCCAAACCTCCTATAATAAGTTCTATTGAATATATTTCATCAATATTTACACAGTATATAGCTAACATGCTTATCTGTGTTATGAACTAGGATATTTTTAATACCTCGAAAGGTTTTGGAGATATTCCAAACTTTGTGAACAAACTCGAATTTTTTTTAAAAAAATCATCGATTTTTCTCACTAAAAAGTCATTAAAATAAATAAATATAAGCAGAGAGCTTAGATTCTAGTTCATAACATAGCTAGAAACAAATAAAAAATTTTGGCCAAATTTCATTTTAATATCTTAAAAACATTTTCCAAAATTATGTTTGCCGCGTAGAAAAATATCGAAAATTCCAATTTCTCAGAAAACGCTTTTAAAGATTTTCATAGAGTACAAAAAATTTTGTACCCATCTTAGAATCTTAAAACTCGCCATATTTACAAGTCAAACCCTCTTTTACTTGATTTTAATCGACTTTTGTGTTCTTTCAGCTTTTTAGATTTTTTCTGAATAATTTTGTGTAGTAGATAGTTAGTGGCGTCTCGATTTCTGAATTAGCTTTTTGCCAATTTTCATGTAATTTTTAAGCATCTATGAATAAATTTATATTTAAAAACACTTGAGAACAGGTAATAGTTCAAAATAAATGGAATTAAATTAGAAAACTGCAACTTGAGAGCCAAAAAATAATTTTTACTGTTGTAATTACTGTTGTGTTGTATTTTTTAAAAAAGGCGTCGCTAAAAACCAATAAAACAACAAAAAATAAGAAATGGAAGCTTAAATTTATATTTTTAGACAATATATTGCTTGAGAATTTAAATATAGTTGTTCAAACTAATTGTTTGTATTTTTAAGGCTCTTTCAATTGCCACTTCCGGTATCAGAATTGTCACTTCCGGTTATTATTTATGCTATAACTTTATTTGTAATTATAGTAGAAGCAAAAATAAAGCATTTTTATATACCTAAATGTACGGCCTATAAAATGAACAAATAAAACAAATTTCGAAAATTTTCTGTAAAACGAGGAATTTAGGGTAGTCATATACCTTAAGTAGAAATTTAAATATTATGTTGCATTAATTTAAGGAGTCAAACCTTTCTTGAATAGATTTTAAAGCAGCATCAACAATTGTTAAATAAAATTCAATTTTAAATACAATAATTTTGGGTCTTCGGTCTGTTCATCAGTGTATTTATAATAAAAAAAACCAGCTTTCTTACTGCGCCTTTTAAAAGGAAATTTTGTGTTAATAAAATGAAACCTCTCAACAGCGGCCTCCATCCGTTCCCATGTTATGTTATGTTTGGAAATATAAAAAATATATATTTAAACAAGCCCTAATTCGTTATAACCGAGTAAGATAATTTTAAGAATAATCTAAAGTAAAAAGTACTTCAAAAATTTCTCATTTCTTTGGAAAAAAAGATACATTTTGTGTTTGCTTGGATCTTTCAGCTTTTGCAGAGCTAAATTTAATTCATTTTTTAAATCGGAAAAATAAATCCTAATCGTTTCATTGGTAGTTGTTGAGGAATAAGCAATAATATATATTTTTTCTAAAGTCTGTTCAAGTAAAA
>BGPR01007492.1:0-70839 GCA_013235015.1 Araneus ventricosus
AACTGAGAGTCCATTCGTATGATTACTTAACATGCGGAGCATTTTTTTATCTTTATAATATTTGATTGCTTTATTGATTGAAAAATCAATTCAATAAATTATTATTCAGTCAGATGATTTTTATGAAAATGCGCTTAATTCTTTATTCCCGATGGTACTCAAAAGTACCACTTTAATCACGGTTATATCTTCGTAATTTGACCGTTTTTCCTGACAGAATTAACAAGAACACGAGCAATATAGTTTCGACAGCAAGCAGTAGATGGCAGCTGAAGGTAGAAATTAAAATTTTTTTAAATTATCAATTAAATTAATTAAGCTATTTTAATAAATTAAAAAAGTTTTACCTACCTTCTTGGGGTTATTCTGCACCAAAACCTATGTAATGATGCCAAAATAAAATTGAAAAGTTGCTGATAGGTTAATTCGGTAAATAAAGGTTTAAACTAGTACAGTTTATTTACTGTTATTTCCAAAGCAGTTTTCCCGAACCAAACCACAAAGTTAAACAAAAATCCTTCATAAATAAATAACACAAAATTCTTAAAACAATGATTTTACTTTTAACGAACACTCCATAAAATGTATTTCTACTTACTGGACATCAATCTCGGTAACGATTGACGCAATATAAGAATAAATTCATTTAGCGTAAAGCCTGTTCCGTACTTATATATATAATATATAAAAAAAATGTACTATCTTAACCGATTAATTCCAAATAATACACCCTTCCGAAGGCAGTTTGTCAACTTAGAAACGACTAGCAACCCAAATTTTGTACATTCAATGCCGGATTTTAAAATTGTCTGCATTTTAAGAGTATTAAATGATAAAGTTTTAATGTCTGCTTAATCTTTTCCACTTCCCAAGAGCAGCAGTTTAAAAATATACTCCAAAATATGTTTATTTTTCTGTATGGAAAGCAATTATCTTTATCTGAATATTTGGTTCATAGACAGCGAAATAAAGAAAATATTTTACTAATGTATGGTAAGAAAGAAGTCTGTCGAATATTAAAGAGAAATGATTAAAAATAAATCTAAAGAAAAAAAAACATTTAAGAGCGAAGAAAATAGTAAATAAAAAAGGGGAGAAGAGATTCCTAATTTCTAACTTCTTCTTTATGATTAGGGATCGGCTGCCTAGCTCTGCATCCCCAATAATAGGTTTTACTGTATTTCTATGTCATTTCGACGTGAGCAATAGCCGATACTGCAGCGAGAAACAGTTCTACAGTCTAAACGCTCTTCCGATTTGAAGTGAAATTTTGTGGAACTACGATAATTTTTTCAAACCAAGTTGCGGTTATAATATGCAATTAAAAAATTATTTTTATCTTTAATTTTTTAACCCCTTAAGCGGTTTGCCCGAACGCAGTACGTCCATCGAATTTTACACTTATAAACTAAAACAAAGCATTCACACACGTTATAACTCGTTACAAAAATTACGTGGAATCCATAAGGATTTCAACTTGCCTTTAAATTCTCAATTGAATTAAAATGACAAATAGAAGATGTCGTCTAATTAGGAAGCTGAGTAAACAAATGGTTAAGGGGTTAAAACAATCGAAATCTCAGTAAAGGAATGACGATTAATTTTGGAAAAAGTTTTAATTTTTAAAATAATTGCACTGGATGTTGCAGTTTTGCAGCCCCAATGGTCAAGAGGCTGCTGAACCATACTCAGGACACTCTTGTGTCTTCCCATCTCTTAACATTCTATAATATGTTCTTAGCAAAAATTTGCAAATTTTCTAGTTTTTAAACTTATCAATGAAAAACATTTCACTTTATACTACTTTTTCTCCTGCCAGTTAGCAATTATTTCCCCTTATAATGGTTGAAAATATATTCTTTTCAGTATTAAATTTGCTAGTTTGCAACAACTTGTGTACAGTAGGCAGATTTGTGTATTTTGATGAAAAATTATTTGCCCGAAACAAATCAAATTCTAATGGAAACAATCAACGAATGCAGGTGAACTGGTTCTATCACACTGAGTCTTGTAATTTCAATGCATAAAAATTTTAAATTTTTTTTCTAATTGTTACCGGTATATTTATGCGAACACTACGGACTTAGCACTAACTTTTGAGATAATTTAGTCAATTTTTAGTTTCTCTAATATTCGATTGGTACGTATATAGTCATCGAATAGGAAATATCAGTGTTGTCTAGTAAACCGGTAACCAATATATGGTGGAAGATTAATTGCATGAATTGAATTACTGCCTGCCATTAATTCTTAATAATTTTAATTTTATTGTGAAGCACTGATCATGTACATAATGACAATGTGCTACATTTCTGATGATAAAACTGTGTACCAAATTTTATCCAACTAGCTACTTAAGTTTCTGAGTTATCGTATTCATATGAACGCGGACAGACAGCCAGACTTCCCCTGAACAAATTTTGTCCAAACTTTGAAAGAAACCTACAAATTATGTGTAAAGATCACATACCAAATTTCATCCCTTTAGCTTTAATAGTTTCCGAGTAATCATCTTCACAGACAGACAGACATAATTCCAAAATTGTGTTTTTCGGGCTCAGGAAGATCTAAAACGTGGAGATTCGTCAAAATCTCGAGTTCAAATTTTTTGACGATTACAATACTTTATCTTTGGATACTTCGTATATGAGAAAGTAAAAATACATCGAGCTAAAAATCAGAAAGCCGTCCTTTTCCATGTATTTGTTGATCAGTATGTCTGATTGATGCTAAATTACAGAAATTTATATAGTTTTTCATCCACTAAAGTTACTTACACTCCTCTCCCCCCTTAATTTCAGAACAACTGCAGCTATAATCATGAAAGTGGCGTTTAGGCATAGTAAAGGGGCTATGTGTTACGCTAAGAGACCGCTTACAGCGCCAGCTGGTGGCATAGTCTGGAGTTAGCGTTCCTATCTCGAAAACAGAACGATATAGGGAAAAAAATTGATGACAAAGTTGTAGAACATCATCGATTTAATGCAAAACGACACCTTCTGGACATTAATACTAAGAATAGAACACTTAAAACGCACATTTGTTTGCTCGCGAGATCCGAAACTGTGCCATCACAGAACGTGGACGAAAGGAGGAAATCTTATCTGACGGACAAAACTGACCCTATGGTCTTTCTTCTGTGGGATGCCTCAAGCAGGAGGTGTACGCGACCTCTCCACCAACTTTGCAGCAGTGGCGGCGATTGGGTTGAAAAAGTAGGGGGCAAAAAAGTTATAGACATCTCTAAGTACCCTGAGTATAGGGGTAGACAATAAAACTTAAAAATTTAGCTACAAAATTAACTAACTTTTCCGAACACTATTGCTTTTTAATAATTCTTAGTTTTAGGCAACTAAAACGAAATAAAAATTTCATTATTTCAGCAAAAAGTAGCCCTCGCCCCCCGACTCGCCGCTACTGATTTGCAGGACCTTCGACGACGGATTACTGATGCTTACTCCAACGTGTTACCTCATATGCTAAAAAGTGGTCAACGAGAAATTCAAACAAGGGCCCAAATTTTTATTATAGCTGACGGAGACCTGTTTGAGCTGAAAATAAAACCATCTTGTGATAATTATTATTATTTCTCTTTCTAGAACGTTTCTTCATGTAACAGTGTTGGGAAGCGCAAACAAATAAATGGAGTTTTAAGTGTTCTGTTGTTAGCATTAAGGTCCACAAGATGTCTTCCTATACTAAATTGACGACGCTCTGCAACTTCGTAATTTGACATTTTTACCCTATCTTATAACGTTTTCGAGGCAGGAACACTAACTCCAGAGTTTGTCGTCCAGGTGGCGCTGACTACTTTAACTCCAGGTGACGCTGAAAGTGGTCTCATGACGTAGCGTATAGCCACTTTACTATACCTAGACACCACATTTATGACTATATCTGGGACCTTACGATCCCCCTTAATTACCTTTTGGGTAATTAAGGGCATCCTGTATATATAAATTTTTGTAAAGCTTCTATGATAATGCCATGGTGATTTTTTTTTATTAATGAAGGACCATTTCATCGAAAAGAGACATTTTTTTTTAGAAATTCATACCAAGGCATTTTTTCTTGCAAGAAATTTATTTTGAAAATTCTTGATTTGTTACACTTTTTTGTTACACTTAGCATAAGAAACTTAATGCTGCACAGAATGCGTTAATTGTAGATAAGTTACTGATTGTGGATAAATCAGAATATGTGCAATTTTGGACGGAGAAAGTATATAATTTTTTCACTTAATCACGACAGTTCATATTTACTTTCACAGAAACATTCCACAAACTTTTATTTTACTTTAAAAAATAAATGATTTACTTTATTATAAAAGAGTTGTAGTTTTATAAATGTAAATGTATGTTTAAAACTTTGTTTGACTGCATAGTATTTATTAAGTGTGCAAATGAACTGTTTCATATCATTGTTGTTTGCTTGAGAGAAATTTATCATTGCGCAGATCAGATCAACCTTCTTAAGGAAGTGAATGCCATTTATAGAATAATGAATGTTCAGATGTGTCACTTATTGGCATTATGCAATGCCCTTAGTGACATTGAATTCAACGTGTGTTTTCCTTATGAAAAAATTAAACACACCAATTTCTATGAAGATAATGTTTTCAAAATAGAAACATCTGCCAATTTGTTGTTGAAAAGATATACATTTCCTGTGAAACATTTTGCTGTATTCTAAAGACTATACATTAGCAATCACATTTTTGCTTTGAATTTAAAATATTTTTTTGGAAACATCGGGAAATATTAAGCTAGCAAAAATAAATAAATAAATAAAGTTGAATTTATGAAAGAAAAATTGAGAGGAAAATTAAAGTGAAATACAGTATTTTATTTTCAGCTGATTTAAAAAAAACACGTTTAATCATAAATTATCATGACATATTTTTAGAATATAATTCTTATACAATGCACGTATTGAGAGTGCAGATTAACTGTAAATAGTTGTTGAAAACATCCGTGCTAACTTTGATAGGTAGGGTATAAGGAAAATTTCGGAGTGATTTAATTAAAATTCTACTCAACATTTTTCAATAACAAAACGGCACAAAAAATCTTCGCAGCGTTTGAAAATTTAGAAAAGAATAACTTGACTTAAAATTTCGAATGTATTTTGCCCATTTTTTAGAGTTATTTAAAATGGAGCTAAAGGTAGTTCCATGAAAATTTTTCTCAAAACATTTCCAACTGTATCTCCTTTTCATTAGAAGATCCCAATATTTTCACGAGAAATACCAACAGCATTTCATTTCTTTTAAAAATAAAGTGTTTATAAAATTTTAATTCCAGATATTATAGCTTCTCTTTTTTTAGACGCATTGAAGAAAGCTATATTCGTGATTCTTTTTGTATGGTTTTAATTTTACAGGGAGAGTATAAAATACCCAACCTAAAATTATGCAAGAAGTTTATTAAGAAATTCTGCAATTTTATTTAACAAATAATGTAATTTGTGCGCTATTGAAATACGGTATAAACCGCTAGAAGTTTTGTAAAATATAATGGACTTAATGGCAGAGTCCCAGCTTCGGAGTCTGTAGATCACGGGCTCGAGATCTGATTCAATCAAATATTCGCCATAACATGGATTGGTGCATATCAAATCCGTCGGGATCAAATGTCCTCCCGTTGAAGCAGTGTGGAAATTTCGAAAGGGGATGTCGTCCTAGTCATCTGAGAACTGTTCACAATTACGCGGTCTCTCCCAAAATAATGGAAGTAATTTCATAACCGAACATTAATCTGACTAAACTAAATTATAATTAAAACAAAATTAATTAAAAACATAGAAATTTCATTTTGAATTGATGATGTTTTTTTCTCTATGTTTTGTATCTGCCTGAAATTGTTTAGATTCAGTAGATTGCATTTTTATTCAGTATTTGTTTCTCTTCAGTAGAAAAATGTTTCAAGAATTTGGAAACATGAGTTTAAAAAAGTTGCATTGAAGGATAATTTTACGATTTGAAAAATGAAGAATTTCTTAATGAGTTAACTTGGACGAGAACAAAAAAGATATACGAAATTATTCCCAATAATTATTTCCAAAAATAGCATTTTATTTAAATTTTTTCTTTTTTCTCAAGATGCTGGATGGTTTATTTTGTGTTGCCAATAATAAGCCCGGCTATGTAATTTGAAAATTATAAAGGAATTTTCGAAAAATATCAAATCTATTATACTCTTAATGAAGCAAAGTCAGACAGAGAGACACTTTTTAATTTATAAAATCCCTCATATTTTAATGATAGAAGATAATATATTTATTTGGGCTTTGCTTTTCAAAATTTCTTAAGATAAACGCTGTAATCGAATAAATAGTGGAGAATGAAACTTCAAACCAGTATTATTATTTTCTACTGATTTTTATCCATGGAGTCATTAAAGAGCTTCATACAACATTGTAGCAACAATTTTAAGCAAAGGAACCCCCCAATTCTATAGCTAACTAAAGAATAAGATACATTTATTTTTAATACTATTACATATCTTAGTCGGAAAATATCTTTTCTAGCATCAGCGAAAAATTTGCTTTTATTTGAATCTTAATTAAATTTAAAATTAATATTATTTGCATCATTTGTATAAATTATCTGGCTTTATTTATATATTAAATTTTCATAAGAAGGTAAACAGACTTTGGTTGTTGACACTTCATTAAACAAGTAACTTTTGCTTTTGAGATCGCCGAGAATATATTTAGAAGAAAATTTTCTGTTTATTAAAATTTGCCGAAAATTTTGATTTGATAGCATAGGGCGAATTTACGCGACTCCCACAATGCAGTATAGAAAATATGGCAAATGAAAGACTTAAAAAATTTCTTGGGATATTGAGTGAATTAAAGAAAATAATTTCGGAAAACAATGAAATTAATTTGCAGAATGGATACAAAAGTAATTTCAGGTAACAATGAACTTTTTTGCCACTGTATTTTGATGCAGTTAAGTGATTACTTAAACATAGGGTATTCTTCCTTAATTTCTCGAGAATGACAGGTAAGAACGATATCCACTTTTGAAGTTGTATAGGAAGCATTGGAGATGCATTTGGTAATTTTGGATCGTGGCCAGATGGAGATGGCCTGTGGCGTAGCGACCGGGCGGCAAGGGAAGTATAAATGCACCCGTTGCCAGTCTTAGGGCCGCCATGGAGTCAACACATTACTGCATTTATGCCACTTTTTAAAGCAAAATATGATAGGGGGCATAAAAATAATACTATACCCCGGGGACTATTTACGCTTGCCAAACAGATGACTGAGGTAAAAAAAAAAATCGTTTGTCCTGGGCGTCACTAGCCATGATGCCAAACTTTCCCTATATTATTGGAGTTAATGTGGAGTTTACGGTATCCACTTACTTCGTTCCTCTTAGGATCGCCAACTCTTTGCCGCCAAGAACGGAGATGAGAGAACATTTGTTTTGGTTGCGCAATAATATTTTTAACGAGTGGCATGCGCGCATGCGCGGAAATTAAGCTTTTCATCGGTGTTTTGCACATCACGCCATACTGCGCCTCGTTTTGATTGGACTATTTTGTTCATCTGTTCAATGTGATTAGTCGATTCGCTCGAATTTGAATTAAACTTCGTTTGGAATTCGTCGGTTTGAATATCGGTTCAGTACTGTGTATGTTATTCTGTGTGTTTTGTTTCTCAATGAATAAGCGAAGCTACGATTATTCCGCTATGCTGAAAGCGAAGCCGTTGATGTTTTTTTAACTTAAAACATTTGCCCGGTACACACATGAAATGCCGTAGGCATTGCGTGCTCAATCTCTTCTTTTCAGGCGACACATGCGCAAGAGAGCAATAAAAAGCGCTCTGCACATTCAAAACAGTATTTGGCGATGACACATGAAATTGCGCCAAGAAAAATTGCGAGAAACAGGTGGGTACCATAAACTTCACATTTACCATTATTGGATACTGTTGTACATGTATCGTATTATTTACTCTGTACCTTCTTTGTATTAAACAGACTTTATGTGCACTGTCATTATCCTTAATTTATGGACATGAGATTAATATTTAATTATAAAAATAGCCAAATTCGTATAATATACAAGATGGTTTACTGTCACTAACCCTAAAGAATACATCCGTCAAATGTTCTTCCAACGAACAGATATTGGTTAAATGTATGTGGCCATCTAATAGATATAGGTAAATTTTAGTCTAGAGCCGTAAATTTGAAGTAAAAATAAAAGTAGGGTTGCGTTGCTATCCTACTGATATCCTTGCAGAAGTTTATAACTAAGTAAGTGCATTCAGTTCCGAATTTGAAATAAAATTATCACATATAGGGGAAATGGGACCTTGGAAAACAATTTTCTTGAAGATTCAATTGCATAGAATTCATTACTTTTTAAGGAAATCCCGTAGGTCCCTTCTCTTCATGCGGCGAATTATGCAAGAGAATACATGTTTTGGGGAGAATTTGGATTTGGTTTGGTTTTTTTATGGCGCAAAAACCATGGATTTGATCATACAGCGCCAAACTAAGGAGAAAAGTCATACCAATGTAAAAGGATATAAAAATTAAAAGAACAACAGAAGTAAAGAAGTACTCTAAAATATCACCATAATTTCGATAAAATTTAATGGACTTTAGGAATGCAAAAAGGTTAACATGAGTCGTTTTATCAAGTAAGGACGATAATGAAGCTGAAGAAGCTTGAAAAAATTGTAAACGCTGAGCATTAAAATTTGTGCATTCTGATAGTATATGGCGGACAGACATATGGCAGTTACATCGCGAGTACATTGGCGGTTGTTCTCCGAGCAACAAATGAAGATGAGTATGTCTGATATGTCCAATGAGTTTAAAAGAGTATCCGCTTTCCTGCTTGTAAGAGAGAACCACAGCTCCACAATAGGTTCTAAGGCATGACATTTATTATCAGTTTCTGAATCCCACTGCTCCTGCCATACTTTCTTAAAAATCCCCAACAGGGATAGTGATATTAATTGGGACCACTGACGATTTGGCAGCCTTGTCTGCCTGCTCGTTACCCACAATACCAACATGAAATGGTATCCAGCATAATAAAATATTAAAACCACGAGATGCGAGTTTGTTTGAAATATCTAAAACTTGGTTGGAGGGAGGAAACTTGGAAGGAGATGGTTATGAGAATAAATATAAAACGATTCCAGAGATTTTAAAACACTTAGTGAATCCGTATAAATTACAAACTTTTTTTTCCATGCAATCAGTAATTTCTTACAAAGCATGTAAAACAGCAACTGTCTCTGCTGTGAAAACTGAACAAGAGGAATCAAGTTTAAAGAAAAGTTTTGTCTGAAAAAATAACAGCAAATGAAACATGATCATCTGATTTTGAACCATCTGTGTATATAGCAATGTAATTATATTGTTGTCTGTGTTTATTGAAAAATTGTTGATAAATGAAATTATCCGTGTCGGATTTGCTGAAGGTTTGGAGAGGGTTTAGAAACTGTACCTAAGGATTCCCCAAGGAGGGAAGTTATTTTTCGGCTGTGGGGTTACAAGCAGGTAAAGTAAATTTAGATCGGATAGAATATCATGAACTAAAACACGGGAATGAATGATTTCTGGCATCCTGTAATCGAAGAAGGAATGGGAGAAGTTTAAAATCATGAGTGATAACATTTGTCTTTTCAGTTCAAGGGCAGGTTCGGAACAATCAACATAGAGGTTTTTTACAGGAGATGTCTTAAAATCTCCCCAATAGAGATGGAGCTATATGTTAAACGGGGTATAGTTTCTGTAAAACGCTTTTCCTGGCAGAGCCATAAATTGTGCAACCATAATCAAGCTTGGAGAGTACTGTAACCATATATATATTTTTTGTATGAATCTCGATCGTCTCCCCAAGCTGTGGTTGATAAGACTTTTAAAATATCTATGGCACTTTCACTTTTTTTTCGTAATTGCTACAGGTGGGGAAGAAATGAGAGCTTTTTGTCAAATATCATGCCTAATAATCCTTCTGGACTCTGCTTTGTTTTTTTGAAATCAAAGCAAAATCCAAAAGGATCCAGCGACGCAGTCGAAGGGCTTCATGGCGGAAATTTATTTCAGGGCCACAACTCGTCCACAACTTATTCATAAGAATAAAGACACTTTCTATGGGTACATTAGCGCCAGGTAAACATAGAATCTATTCAATAATTATACGAAGGTTCGTATGATTTAAATTATTGGCGTGAAAGTGTTTGAACAGTTCAACCCAAAGACTTTCGGTTTAAATATGTCACTTCATGCGGTTAGAACTAAGACCGAGATACGAGGGTTCTGGCCAACTTACATATGCGAGATACATATAGCTCATGCTCCGTCATCGCCGGGCTACTAGACATTTCCGTCGGATTTTTTACTTTTGGCGCCTTCTTGTTTGAGATTGTTATCGTGGGTTACTCTGTTTCTGTAAACTGGACATTTGGGCGTCCCGAAGCTGTGCTTGGGGACAACGGGACAGGCTACCAAAAAACGAACGGGACGTATGGTCACATTAGGTATAGCAAATGCAATAGTCTCGCCCGTGGCTGACACATCTAGTAGCCATAATTACCTTGAACAGTTTTTGAATCATAAAATTAATGCAGAAAATTCAATTTCAATTCTCGGACTAATCTTTCCTACAACAGCAGTTTTTCAGTCCTTGAATTCCAATAGTGCCACGCCTATGGTCATGATTCTTCTCCCAGAAAAGAAGATGTAGAATTTGCAAGTGTTGTGTTGACAACATACCTTGAAATGAATATGATAAGGTGTTTTAAAAAATAATAACGGTATTATGCTTATGCTTAATTCCATTGTGATTTTTTAAATCGGATATTTGCTGTCAGTCTTAGTAAATATAATTTTCGCCATTTTTATTTGCTGAGAGGGACACTATGTTGTGTTTCTCTCGAATGCGGTCTGTCCCCCTGAAAGAATTCTCGGAAATTCGTAAGGGAGGTGGTTGAACCCCTACCTCTTCAGTGACGTAAATTTTTTGGCTGCAAATGATTACCCAATGGTTGGTCCTTTTTGTGACCATGTGTTTCTGGTGGGTGGCGGTGATATACTCAATGCAAAGATTTTTTGGGAAGAGAAGAAAACTTCGACGGAAGAGAGAAAAAATTAAAACATGTAGTTCTCGCGGTCGCGAAGGAAGAATTTTGGGTTCCCGGGGGGGGGGGGGCTGCCCCTCTTGGGCCGTGCACTCAAGATTCTGAACTAAAATGGTTTGGAGGGATAGACCAGTCCCAATTAATGAACTTTGATTGCGGTTATGTCCTTAGAACGATTATTTGCGAAGGAGGTCATGAGCACCTATTGTGGACATAAAAAACAAAGATCCTCCTTTTCCTGGAGTATTGAAGTAAACATTAGCATAGACTATGAGAGGCTATGGAGAAGAAGGAGTGAATGACCCCGAATGTATTCCAGCGGGGACTGTATTAATTTCGCCGGTCAGGAAAGCTGTTGCTTGAAGGATGAACTGCGCTCTTAAAGAAGATGAGGATCCGATCGCTGTCGTGAGGTGATGCTACATGTTTAAAAATGACTGACCTCATGTGGTGATTGGAAATGGCGACGTTTTCGTGAGATCTTCGACTATCGCCTTCTGAATGGTAATTCTTGGGTTTGACATCCACAGGTGTCCAAAGCGATGGAAGGATGATGCAATTTCAAACCAATTTTGGACCTCTCAACGAATCTTTTGGGCCAAAAATGGGTTGAGCAGAATCTACGAATCTGTGACGGACGCCCCTTGATATTCCAATATATAGTCCACAGCTCGAATTCCTACCCCAATCATCATTCATCATCTTGATAAATTAAGTATCCCTACTTTTATCTTCATTCAATGACTCTTTTATCGTGAGTGTTATGAAGTATGAACCCTACCTTTATTTTTATTCAAAGGCTGTCCAAAAGGGAGAGTTTTTAAGCTTCAAACTCGTGAACCCTAACTGGGGAATATCATTTTAAAAATAACGAAAAATTAAAAGGAGGGTTAAAAAATTTGTTTAAATTAAGTGTTTCTATGGTTTTACATTGTGTGTACGTATGCTTTTTACGTTTCATTCAAAATGTTGAATTTTGGTGATGAGAAGGCGATTGTCTGAATTAATTCTTAATTAGTTATGGTATCCTTGTCTTCGTGCTCTTCAATGTGAATATAAATAATTAAGAAAGTTTATTTTCGTGTGTGTGTGTGTATTTTATATTTATTGATGCAAAAATTTAGAACGTGATTTTTTCTTATTTCTTGAATTGGTTATTGCATTTTATCTCAACAAGTGGTAGAAATAATGTTTGTTGTATTTACCATAAGTTATCAATATCTTTTATATTTTTCTCATTATGTAATAAACCTTTAGTGTTCTTAAAAACTTTTGCCCTTGTGATTTTTCTCATGTCAACTGAGCATCTCTATGACATGGACTGAATGCAGCTATGGGTTATAGCTTATTCACAACGCGCTAGGTTAAATAATTGATTATTATCGTTTTCCTGGTTATTCTGACCTTTAAGAAAAATATTAAAAGGCAAAAACTAATTGAGATAGGTAAATTTCTTTACCACACAAGTGTACTTAAACTACTTGGAAGCCAAAATTTTACTCGAGGTTTTGAAATTTTATTAAAAATTTGTCGATTATTAAAAATTCTGAATTACGAAAGAAACATTTGAAGCTAGAATTCCCATTTAGGACTAACAAAATAGAAATTAAGATTTTAAACTCTTATTTTTGTAAAAATTTCTTTGTAAGCGAGCTTCCATGGAACATTATTTTCTGGTCTTGATGAAATTATGTTGAAGAAGTGAAATTCCCCCTAAATCATCCTCAATATTAACTTCCAGTAACCTGTATTCTATTTATTTTGCACTGTTCACGCCGTCAAAAATAAATAATTTTACAAAGGTAATATCAAAAAATTTCACATATTAACTGCCTATAGATACTGATTTTTTCAACGTTCGTACATATTTTTTTTCCTCTTATTTCTCATAAACTCAAAAATCAGCAGTAATTCCCACTCCGACTTTTTCGTATGCCTCCACATAAGATAATGGATAAAACATGTGGACAAAAATATTCATGCTTGTGAATTATGTAAACAAACTTTCTATATTGATGCAATTAAAAATATATTTCAGTTACACTTTATCAGTTGATAGAAATTGTGCTTCTTTTCACGAAACGCGAGTAATAATAACTTCATTTTGTTCAGCGCGTGAGATTCAAACTATATCTTGTCAAGGGAAAAATAATTAGAGACTGTTTCAGTAGTCCTTTTGATTAGAGTAGCATTAATTTACCGCAAACTGATTGCTACTAAAAGATTGCTATACTACCCCTTCCTAGTCATGGAAATTACCTTTGCTTTCCAATAAGCATCACTAAAAATAATCTTATTTTTTTATCCCATGTGAGACTACAGCTGCGTCTTCTCAAGAAAAAAAATGGCAAATTCCTTCCGCCTACATCGAATCGATTGCATATTTCTAGATCGATCGATCTCTGGCGTTTCTCAACGACTGATTGCGTTTCGAAGAAGACCAGCTTTTTTTAGCAGTGCTTTAATTTCCCCTTTCGTCATAATGCTCACGGAGCGTGAAGTGCAGACGTTCTCTCCAGGATTTGACGAGTGCACTTCAAAACAAACAGTGTCGTCGGTGGTGTCCCAAGAGGAAAAAACCATTCCAAAAAATTCCTCTTCCCCAAGGCCAAGTGCTCAATTTTTCGAAACACGTTTATTCTGCGATGGCTATCAGCCAGGTCCCCCCACCCACGGTATTTTCTCCAAATGGTCCCGTCGCGTGCCAGGGACAGGTCTTTTCGATTTCCGGCGATTATCCGGAGATAATTTTAATGACAAGGTATAAAGTAACCTCTCTAATTACCGCAAGCACATACCTCAGGAAAGCGAAACCAAGAATATCTAAGATGGAGAAAGATTCCCTTCGGTAATCTCTTGGAGCGAGAATGAGAGTGAGCTGTAAGTTGCATCTTGTAAATATGGGTCACTTTCTATAGAAAATTTACTAACTTAATGAATTAGTTGAAAATATCGTATAAGCAGAGGCGAATTTTCATAATATGAGGTTACAGATGTAAAAACCTTTTGAGGTGCTTCCCCATACCCAATGACGTAAATTCGCCATCAACTTAACAGTGAGATGTACGTTGATGAGATTTTGAGGCCCTCAGGTCTTGAAGCACGAGGCGAACACCTCTAGCGTCTGTGCGAAAAACCGCCACTGTGTATAGGAACATGGGTGGGACCGGACTATGCTATAAAAATGAGTATTACCGGGGCATGCGAAGAACTGGAAATACCCCGATATATTTTTCACGCTTTTCGAATTCATTTAAACTCTTCTCGTCATTTCTGTTGATTACGTCTTTTAAGCACGTACCTCGGATTTCAAGTACATACGTCAGGAGCAGTGATATCAAAAATATAGAAAGATTCAATTGAAAAATCTGACGGAATGAAAGACAGGAATAAGATAAATCTTACAAAATAGGCAATCTTCTATTGAAATTGTTTAATAAATTATTAAAACAATACGAAATAGAGACATAAGAACTATCAAAGTAGCTTTAAGGTGTTTCAAGGTAGTTTGCTATTTGGGAGGGAAGGCCAAGGTATACTAACATACAGAATCCCATTTCAATAATTCTGGTCATTCCCCTTGATTATGTTTGCAAGCACAGAATTCTGGAAAAGATTCAAGTTTGTTTCAAGATTGTTTAAAATGAAGGAAGAGTTTACTAAGTATTCTTTTGGGTGGAGAGTCTGAAGTAAGTTGCATTTTGCAAATGTGAACTACTCTGCGTACTGAAAATTCCTCTTAATTATTCATTCAAAAAATGTGAAATAGGAAATGGGCCCTTCCAGAGTGTTTAACAAATACGAGTATTGTTTGGTAGCAAACACTGTGTGATCAAAGTAATGTGACGATCTTAAGCCTAAGAACTGTTTTCAATTCTATGCAGTGCAGCTCAGTTTAACTATTCTGGGCATTTGCCTTGATAACACTTCGCATGATTGCAAATAAGAAGAAAGCGCATACAAGATGAAGAAAGATTCTGCAGTACAAAATCTTAGGGTGAGAGTAAGCAATCATTCACATCTCATAAATACGATTACTTTTTTTCATTGAGATTTCATATTTCACAAGAGTGAGGATTATTAAAGGTAGTATAAAGGTCTGAAACTCCCAGTCATTTGTTCAGCAATTTTTTTTTTTTTTTTTTTTTTGCTCAGTTAAACTATTCAGGGCATTTTCCAATCCTAACTGAAAGTTATTTGGTTTTCTGTTCTACACTGGCAAAAAATAGGCATGAACATGATAAACTGAATAAGGTTTGAAATTAATCAGATTTATGCAAGTTCGACACACCATAAAGTGTGCCAGCTGGAAATAGATTGAGACAATGAGAAAGGATAATCCAATGAATAACTGTTACTTGGTCGCTGATTTTGAGTTGTATTCCCGTTACAGTTCTGCAATTGTTCCCTCGTCTTCATTATAGAGTTAATGTAAAAGCTTTCTTCATGTGCAGTGTCTCTTTTGAAAATTTTGTTTTCGTTTTATCCGGTGTCGAGCTTGTGTTCAACTACTTTATCATGTCTTCTATTGAGTGAGGAGTTTTGGAAGAGTACTAGTGTCATAAATGTCTCACTCTTTTTTGTAAGCTATAGCCAGAAAGCGATACAACGTTTCCATTACAGGAAAATAAAGAAATGTTCGTAAATATTCCCTATATCATATAAAAGACGCACAATTCAGATTGCATTGCAACGTCAATCCTAATTTATTGCATGATATTCTGTTACAAAATTATATAAGCAGCTTATAGCCTCTTTTCTACAATTTCTGCCTTCCCTAAATATACTTATAGGTGCATTATGTTTAAGGGAACTAAACCATCATTATTCTTTTGATAATCAACAACGAAATTTGAATCAATCAAATGATAGCATTAGCGGACGAAAGTTTGAAACTTAGTAGTGTTAACTTTTTCAATATTTAATATCTTTATATTTACCGTTTGACTGAAAACTGCGCAAAAGTTACGTTCGCGAAGCTAATTGATCTCTTAAGGCAATACATCATTTCAAAACTATTTTTTGATATTTTGCTCTTTCTTTTCCCCTACAGACGATGAATTTTCCTGATAAATTTTTATAATTTGTTTCCCTTATGGAGTGACCATTCTCAAGTTCACGGCCACTTTGTAAATGGTACCTCTTTGCTATCTAAACTAGCTCGTTGTTCTTATTAAATACATTATCTTGAATCGCCAGCGGATATGCATTATTCTTGTTATAGATGCATTATCATGAACATATCAGTTTAAATGGATCCGGAAAGTAATTATCGGGGCAAGCTTCAAAAAATACATGTATTCAATTGCGTATTTCTTGACATAGAATATTGAATAGGCAATTTAATCTGCAAGTGGTTCTCGTCAAAAATATATCATTAGCTTAACTCTAAAAAATATTTGTTTCGTAATTTTTCCTTTTACTTCTCGGGCGAGAAATAAGAATTTTACGAAGTATTAAAGGTTTTCAAGTATCGTATCAGTACCTTAATTTCTGAATCTTTTAAAAAAATAATACGCGAAATTAAGTAAGAAAAGTAAGGCCACATATACAGTGGGTCCCAAAATTGAGTATACACCACTCATGTTCTTCATTAAACCTCTAAAATAGCAACTTAAAACATTCATTTAATATTAATACTTACCGGAATGTTAAAATGCTCATTATAGAATGTATGAAGCAAGGAAACTAAAATGAGGAAATGATGATAACTTAATTGGCTAAATTTTTATGCTGAAGTTCCAAATTTGAGAGTCACAAAATTGAGTATATACTTCATAAAAATTTCAAGTTAGCCACCAGTACTTTTCTTTAAATGAACCAGTGTAATAAATTTGATGCTGCAATGCACCAGGAAATGATATCCACAAGAAAAATAAGTCTTTATATATTTTTTTAATTCTCAAAATTGGCCGTAGAACTGAAACAAGTGTTGATATCCCGAGACTTGTAATATGAATGTCTGAATAAAGCAAATCCCGACGTGAAATTGCAAAGAATGCTTGCAGTAGTCATGTATATATACAAAAATAATCCAAAAGTATAAAAAGTCCGAACTAATCTATACTTATAAAAGGCAATGTTTGTGTGCGTGCGATGTCCAGACGAATTCATCGCACTCACAGCCATGAAATTTGGCATACAGGTAGTCGTAAAGGTGACTTAATGCATCTCTAAGCGCGAATTTTAAAATTTAATCTAGAAAATTTTTTATTTAATGTTTTGTGCTTTATTGGGTGATTTTTTAAACATTTTTGTCCGCAGTATCTCTTCTGATTTTCGTTCGGTAAAAATTGATACACCATCGGATAGAACAAACAATTTTCTTTCTAATGAAATTTGTTTTGAGTTTCAAACTTAATTTACTGAATTTTGAGAATTTTTTAAAAAATAGTCAGTTTTGCCATCGAAATTTTATTTTTGTTTTTAAATGTGCTGCATCCGACGTTCTAATAACATTATTTTCAATTTCTTCAGCTTATAACTGGAACGGTTTTGTCGGTTTTAAAACAAGTACGGTTAAAATATCTTTTCCTATTTTTTTTAATTAATTTTTTCCTGGTCAGTTGAAAGATATTTTTCTCTAGCGAGCTTCCTCCCGCGACACTTTCTCCGGAACGTTGCTGCCAATTTCATTGACTGACGGTACAGAGCGCAGGTGACGTCATAACCTTCAAATGAATGACTTCGATTATTATTTTCGGCACTATCCTAACGTGTTTGTCTCGCATATTTTGTTTGCTGTATAATAATGATTTTCACGTTGCAATTTTTTAATATTGTTTTGTATTAACGTACTCTGTACTGTTTTTCTACAGTTAAAATATCATTATCGGGATAAAAAATAAGCGGGAAAATCAATAATGTGTATCTTTTGTTTTGATTTTGTTTTCAAGACTTTTTCATGTCATTGTGGGCTGTTTTTTTTCTCTTTGTTGAAGTTCTGATTCCACGGGCAACGCCGTGCGCGTACTGCTAATAACAAATAAATCTGGTAGAGTAAAAAATAGGAATTCTCAGTTCGACGACTAAGAGAAACATTTTTAGACAAATACGAAAAAATTCTAAATTGATTGCTGTAGAAATTGTTACATCGACGTCTACCGCAATAGAAAGGAATGTTTCAGCAGAAACATTTAGAAGGGTGCTCAGGAAAGATAATTATAATGGAATAGTAGCAATAAAAAACTTTCACTTCCAAAGTCATTAGAGATAAAAGAATTGCTTTTGCTGAAAAGCATGTTTCAGAACCGGAAGATTTTTGGAATAAAGTCATATTCAGAGACAAACGTAAATTTAATATTTTTGGAAGTAATGGTCGAATCTATTGCTTCATTAAAGCCGGATTCTGAACTACTTGTCCAAACACCATTCCTTCAGTCAAGCATGAGGGAAGCTCAGTCCTTGTATGGATTTCCATGTCTGCAAATGAAGTGGGGATTTCGGTTTTTATCGATGGCATATTGGATAAATGAAATATATGGATATACTGAGTAAAAATTTAAAACAAAGTGCACATAAACTGAGTTTAAGATCAAATTCTATTTTTCAACAAGACAACGACCTCAAACATACAGCCGAAATTGTGAAGTTACGGTTCTTATACAAGTATCAAATGCGATTGTATACTCCACTTCAGTCCCCAGACCTCAATGTTATTGAAAATTTGCGATCTAAATTGGAAATATCTGCTCAGAAACACAGCATTAGGAATAAAGAGCACTTAAAAACTGTGCTACAAGAAGAATGGGCAAAACTAACCCCTCAGCAGACACAAACTCTTGTTAACTCAATCCCGTGCCGTTTAGAAGCTGTTTTAAAATCAGAAGGCCATGCAACAAAATATTAGTTCATGTAATTTTTCTTTTTATTAACGAGTTCAACTAACTGCATACTCAATTTTGGGACTAAGAAATTTATAGCATTGACATAAAGTTTATGCTAATAAAAATATTATCAATCCTTTATTTTTGTTTATGCGTTTTGTACGTTTCTTAATGTCTTTTTAGACTCTTTTATTATTATTCTTTCAGCTCTTGAGCTTAAACGTGAATTTATTGTAATATTTTAACACCTTTAACGAATGGAGAGAGATTAGTGTATACTCAATTTTGGGATCCATTGTATAAACATGATTTTTATTTGACGTGCAAGAGTCCGGTTAGTTGGATATTAGGCTGTTCGGATTATCTGGTTCATGAAGAATACTTGAGATTTGCTGTTCTGGTATTACCGATCGAATTTATTCCATCATCGCTAAATTTTAACAGAAAAATTAAGTAATAGACGCTTTAAATGTTGGTTTTTAAGCAACAAAAGTAAAATTTAGGAACCATTGCAAGTTAGCAAAAATATTTGCTTTTATTTTAGTATAGGAATTCTGACGATTAGTGTGAGGCTCACATTTTTCTCTTGCTGTTTTACTTTCGCGTTTTAAGTTCCAGTTAATAGGATTTTACGAACAATAAATATTCTAATTAACAAAACTCTTACGCACGAGCAGTGAAATCTGTTTCCTTAAATAAATGTTAAAATCATGAGCATTGCTAGAATTTTTCCATTTTCCTTTTTAATTTGAACCGATATATTAGTGTATGTATAGGATGGATACTTTCATCATATTTTGTGTTCACACTAAAAGTTTGCATTTCTTCGTTAGTTGTAGAAGCTTACGCTCTTTAAAATTATTTTAACCTTAAAAGGGTTTGCATTGAATTCTTTACTTTTATTCAAATTGGGTCATAAAATCAATGAAACGATTACCTCTTGACGACGTGTTTTTAATGGAATGGAGTCAATTCAGAATCAATGAAGTCAAATACATAAAGTGAATAGAGTCAATTTAAATTTGGAATCCATTCCGCATACTGTAGGAGAGAAAAAAGATGCGACATCCTAGCATAGACCAAGACAATGTGCAGTTACATGACCATGCGCTATTACGTTTATTTTGTGACTGTAACTCTCGTAAATTGACCCCATTAAACTGCTATTTCATGACACGTTTATTTTGTGACTGTAACTCTCGTAAATTGCCTCCATTGCACTGCTGTTTCACGACACGTTTATTTTGTGACTATAACTCTCATAAATTGACTCCATTGCACTGCTATTTCATGACACGTTTATTTTGTGACTGTAACTCTCGTAAATTTTCTCCATTGCACTGCTTTTACACGACACATTCATTTTGTGACTGTAACTCTCGTAAATTGACACCATTGAACTGCTATTTCATGACACGTTTATTTTGTGACTGTAACTCTCGTAAATTGACTCCATTGCACTGCTGTTTCATGCAATTTTTTTAATTTATTCTAATTGCATTTTTCCACTGTTACGTTTGTGCTGTTACATTTATTCTGTAGTTGTGAATTGCGTGAACTGATTCCTCTGTTCTTAAGTTCCGTCTATTTCTTTAATTATAATTGCATTTTTCTAATTACATTTTTATAGAGCAAAGGATATGACGTCATAGCACAGCCTAAGATAACGTGCAGTTAGATAACATGCACTGTTATGTTTATTTTTTTGACAATGACTCCGTGAATCACCATCACTGTACTGCTATTTCGCTTAACTCTGATTTTTTAAATTACTATTTAGATGCAACATTTGAAAACATGTCCAAATAGAGTTGAACCAAGCGAATTGTTATTTACATGCGAGGCTTTATTACCATAATATGATTCAACGTTTAAAAGCACTAAGTAAACCCATTAGCTTTCGAAAATCGCAGGATGCAGCAGAAAATGAACTTGCTTCCAACCCGCGGAAATCGAGGGATAAGCAATCAGAGAGTTGATTTTTGTGTCCGTATTTTCTTCAGCTTGAACTTCCCGATTGCATTATGCTCGTAATTGTGAATGAAGTGTGAAAATCTAATATGTTGTTTTTTAAGCGTCCAAATTCGTCATGTCATCGTCCTCTCATTTTCTCTTGTTTGTTCCCAAGTCATGCATCGTCAAATTTTTTATCTTGAAAGTGATATTATTTATTACTACTGTTTTGTGGCTCTATTTTTTATTGAAGGTTATAAGTTATATATAACTGAAGATTAATTGGATCCGAATAATAAAACCCTGTTCTTAGTAAAAAAATATAGATGATGATATAACCCCACACTAATTTGGCCCTTTTTGAGCATTTTCTCTTTTAAGTTAATCTTAGTCCTTGTAATGAAACGTGCAATTTAGACTTCTACATAATGACACACATTGCATCCTATTTTTATAATAAAGAAATTTTATTTCTTTTTCAAGTCATCTAATCAGCAAAACACGATTAAAGGTTACTGGAGAAAAAATCTCACTCACGAATGAGGCCTTTCCCTTTTATTTTGAAATTCGTTTGACAAAACTTGTTTTAGGCTCTATTCGGGACATTGAGATATAAAAAAGACAAACTTGTCAATAAAATATTACTTCGTTTTTTACATACGTGCACCAAACCATTACATAAACTACTCCACTAGATACGGTTCACTACCTGCTTTCATTTTCATCAAACTTCCGACTAATCGCATGATGAACTGTTTTAGCCGGTTTTTAAGTAATGGAATAAGACAGCAACATCACAAAGAGTGCATTTCTCCCTAAGACCGAAAATAAAACTGTTTTTTTCTATTCAGAGTGCTTAGAACTTTTGCTAGCTTTTAGAGAGAATGCCTTCTTGGATAAAAAAAAAATGTTTTTTTAAAGATATTTTTGTCAAACTAAAGTTGTATAAAACAATTTTTAAAATATTTTTATTACAGCAATTACTCACATGGACATAACAAGAGTAAGAAGATTATTTTTCAGTTAGATGTTTGCTTTATTCTTTGTAATATACATTTGAGAGCAAAGTTAAAATGTTCTTTTTTAGGTCAGTAGGATCATTATTGCAAGTCTATAAAACTGCTTTTAGATTTTTAGTCACGAAATATAACACGAATCAATAGACAACTGCCCAATTACATATTTTTGTTCAGCCGTAATTTGTCATTTCATAACTGATATAACTCTGTTAAGAAATTAAAAATATTTCGCATTCATTTTATTATCGATTGTAACGGAAAATTTTATTTATTGAAAAAACACTATTTTAACCTATATAATCACAGATGATGAAGATATCGAGCTCCAATCCTCATATACAATTTTAACAGTCGAGATCAATAGACACTATCAATCGCTATGAACACACAAGGTTCTGCAAAATTTCGAGGTCGAATTTTTCGATGATTATGATATACCAAAGGTGGGGAACCTGCGGTCTTTTTGAGTTTCTTATATGGCCTTACCAGTTATTTACAATTTGCAATGAAATAATATAATTAATAATCAAAATCGAATAAATTATTCATTAAGGATTTTGCATTTTGATATTTCAGAATGTTTCTCATATTGATATTGGACAGGATTCAGGCCACAAAGGGTATACTTTTGATTTATGATCTTACCCTTGACAGAAAATTTTGTCTAATTTGGAATCTTTATGGTGAGTGGTCTTCGATAAAGTTCGCCATTCGATTCCTCATTCATTTTTTCCGTTCTGAACATTTTTTACTTTCTAAATTAATTTTTATGAGTTTTAAATATTATCGTTTTAAACTTCAGTTGATGCAATCACTTGAGGCTGTTGCGTTAAGTACGCTTAAAGATGTATTGTCATCGTTTTTGTTTAAATCTGTTGTTTCTTATCTATACTTTTCTTTCTTTTTTAATTTTAATTTTTGTTTAGTATATCTATTAGATAATAGATATACTAAACAATACTTTTATAATAATAATACCGGATACTTTTGTCTATATAGATATATAGACAAAAGTATCCGGACGCTTTCAGATTTTCACATTTTTTAGAATTTATCCTGAAAGGATTAACTGACCGCCCTTAAACTTCGACCATGTGAAGAATAGATTATAACTCGCATTTTACATTGAAGATTCGGTCCTGAGGGCAATTAGGGGACCGTCTACAAACTGATGAAGACAAAAACTGTTTTGGCCCACCCCGCTTCACAGAATACTGATAACAAGATGAAACGTTCAGAAATGGTTGTGTTTAATGTGCATACTATTTATATGAATTTTCGTAAACTCAGCACAAATATTTGGGAAGATATTAAAGGTTTTCTTAAAAAAACCCAAATTTTCCCGCCTGTTTTTTGCTCATAACATGCACAGTTTTTTGTTATATTATACGAAACTTACAGAAAAAATGACAATATATTACAGAAGCATTGTGTAAAAATTTTGGGAAAAAATTTAATATAGCAGGAAATATGAGTAGTAATAGTAAATATATTGAAATATATTTACTATAGTAAATTAGTTATAGTAAATATATTGAAACTTTTTCCCAAATTTTTACACAATGCTTCTGTAATATATTGTCATTTTTTCTGTAAGTTTCGCATAATATAACAAAAAACTGTGCATGTTATAAGCAGAAAACAGGCGGGAAAATTTGGGATTTTTTAAGAAAAACTTTAATATCCTCCCAAATATTTGTGCTGAGTTTACGAAAATTCATGTAAATATTACGCACATTAAATATAATCATTTCTGAAAGTTTCATATCGTTATTCGTACTCCGTGACGCCGCGCGCCCCAAAAAATTTTTGTCTTCATCAGTTTGTAGACGGTCCTCTATTGTCCTCAGTGCCGAATCTTCAACGTAAAATGTGATTTATAATCTATTCTTCACATGGTCGAAGTTTAAGCGCAGTCAGTTAATCCTTTCCGGAGAAATTCTAAAAAATGTGAATATCTGAAAGTGTCCGGATGTACTTTTATCCATATAGTGTACTTTTTACATGAGAAAGTAATATATATATGTATCATTTTTTCACCAGATGTTTCTCTGCTTCTCATTTTCTTCATCATTCGCTTTGAGATGTTCTGAAATGCGTACCACCGAAAATTGTTCTTATGATCATTGTTTTTTTCTCTCCTCTACGGAGCTGAACAGTGATATTTTAATTTATAAACACCCTATACTTCTTTTAGTTATTGTTTACAACTCTTCTGCCACACTCGTCATCTAAGCATTTTAGAGGCCAAACCATCACTCAATGATGAATGACTTTCTCAACAATTTTCCCACTTTACTCCCGGCATTTTTCCGAATCATGAATGAACGAAAACCCTGAATATCTTAATTGAAAAAGTCATCTCGAGACATAAGAAATGGCGTCGATAAACCATTTTCGTCCGAGAATAGCAGTCGACCGAGCTAACTCAGCGAAGATGAATGGCGGAATGAATTAATTCCAACCGAGATTAAACGGAAGGGAAAGTTAATTACCTTCCTAATCATACCTGATTGAAGCTGCCCATAAAGCACTTCAAAAATCATTAAGGAAATGGGAAAGTCGTGATTCCATTGCAAGCAGTCGGAAGGTTACCACCGTATTTACATTTTCTTTTTTCGTCCACATGAGTAAGTCTCGCTTTGGTGTTTATGAATGAAACGGAGCCAACAGGCAGTCGTGTATTCAGTGACTTGGTTAAAAACAAACTAAATTAAAATGAAAGTTAAATACAGCTGCAATGGAAACGGAATTGCTCAAATTCGTAGAAGGAAATGGCTTTATGTAACAACCTTGTTCACATTCCATTGGGTATACTCTATTTCTTATAAACTGCATTTTAAGGCAGATTGCTTTTTGGAGAGCAACAACAAAAATTGTCAAAGAATTGTCTTCAAATTTCAAGGTGTTTAAGTCATTACCTGTGTCTCACATTTTTGCAAACCAGGGAGAGTGTTCTCTTCTAGACTTTCTTGTATACTTGTGCATTTTATGATAAGTCAACTATTACAATTTAGATGAGAATAAATGTTGCATGTGTTCCGTTCTCGTATTAAAAAGTAAAGAATTAAATAATTTATTCACTTTTTAATTAACCAGAAGCCCTACTCCATATTTGTGCCCTGGGCCTCAAATTCCAAAGGGCGGTGCTGCTTACAGTGGCATGGCAACTGGGATCAAGAAGAGATATAGATCCTCCAGGAGCCACTTTTTAGGGAGGATTGTTAGTGAGCTTATTTCTCTTCTTAAACCCAAATCTGACAAAGGGGATGAATAAAATAGTTTTGACCCTTGTACCATTTATTCTTGCGTTGCCACTGGCTAGCCGCAATTTTCGGTAGTTCGTTAAATGGTCTTCCCTTGTAATTGAAAGTCCTATGATTCATATGCGAGTATTAGACAAAATTATTTGAATTATTCATTATGTTTCAGCTTAATAGTTTTCGCTGTTATTCCTTGCGTGAAGTCAGTTAATCAGCAAACAATATATTTAGGGTATCCTCAAAGTAAGTTCCGTTGGTCATTGAAAAACGCACGAAATGTAAATATGTAAAGCACTTTGTTATTAATTGAAGTACATGACTTGGAGTATATTTAAATATAATTCCCATCCATGCTGAGACACTGATCATAACGAGGCTCCATATTTTGAATCCCCGTATCGCAGAACTATCCCCGCTTGTGATGATAACCAGGTGATGAGAGTTTGTTTCACAGCATCGTCTTCCTGTAATCTCTAACCAGAAAGAAAAGACTCAAGGTGCAAAAAGAGATGAAATTCTGAGGGCACGAGGTCTGGGCTGTAAGAGGAAAATTGTCCTCATTCCTCTTACTGTAAGGTGCCAAAAATCTATAATAAGTCATTGCGTTGTAGTCACCGTATGGGGCGAAGCACTGTCGTTGATGAAAAGAACACCACGTCTCATCATACAACGCAACTTCATTCATTACAACGCATTTTCGATTGAGCGACGCAGTTTTCGCAGAGTTGGCGAAATGGTTGCACAGGGTTCTAAAAATTCAATTCTGTCCATTCAAAAACCATCAGAGCACTAGACACGCGGCGGATTTATCGATTTTCTTTAACATTGTGTCAACCCACTACTGTCTTCCCTAACAATGATGTCTCTGTCTTGAAGATGGTTCGAACCAATCGGAGCGCATGCGCAACTGCTGCGCAAATAGCTGATAGAACTTAATTTCTGGATAACCCATGTAATAGCGCCGGGGAAAGGCAAGGGGTGTTAATGCAACAGGCATCAGTTGGGTGGCAGGGCATGGGGACAAAGTAGCAGCACTATTATTTCACTTTTTAAGGCCAAATATGACCGCAAATGGCGAAAAATTACTTCACCTAATGGTAAAGTAATATTTAACAATAATATTTAATAATAATATATTTATTAATAAACACTACACAGTTGGTGTTTATCTTACATTTGAGTAGGAACTTCCAAAATGTTCGATTCCATTTTTGAGCTTAAAAAAGATATAAAATAATAGAAATGTACTAGAAATGAATTTTTAAAAAATCTCACAATGATCTATTAGAAGTCTGTATAATGGTCATATAAACTGAAAAGTCTGTTACTATGAAGAAAAGCCACTATGAAGAAAAATCTTTATTTGGTGATAGATTTCTAGACAGACAGATTTTAAAAATGGTTTTGAGAAACTCTACACATTAATAAGCTTTATATAAAGAGTTAAAATAATATAAAAAATTATTTATAAAAGTTTGCCATTTTTAAATCGATCTTTTCAATTTTCTCATGCTAAGCATCCTGCATACAAAAAGAAAGAAAGATCTACATTAATTAGAGATAATTAATGTAGATCTTTCTTTACTTATTTTTAAAGACAGTAGAAAACACTTTGAAAGAATTAAGAAATCTTAGTCTGGCAATGGGGGAAACAATATTATTATAATTAATATTATTTAGAGATATAACTTTTCCCCATGAAATCTATGTTATTTCTACCAGGAATTTGTGTAAAATGTCCCTGGCGATTTTTTCGTTAAATATCGACCTAATTTTGAATGACTATGAGTCTACTAACAAAACGATAAAAAGCATTTTTTTCGGACCGGAATTGGAAAAAAAGAGAAACAACGGGAAGTTAACGTAAGATTAAATCAATGGCTTTTTATAAGTTCAAAAAATTACGATTTTCGTTTGGTGATGTTGAAGCATATTTGTTCATATCTGATATTATAAACTCTTTTTCAGCTTTGAAGAAGACTTTCAAGGTAAGATTGCATCAATGATTTGATGTTTCCATTTGTTGAACATAGCGCAGACGCTTTTAGACAAAGAATTTTCCAATATTCATTTCCACTAGCTTTATTAAGAAAACAACACAGTATCATTATTTGAATATCACATTTCTCCACAGATATAACAATCAAACCGAAAACAACTAACCTTGATTTGAACTGCTTAAAATCAGCAACAAAGTAAAAAGAAATTTCTCCAATAACGTCTTCAAAAGGCATACTAAATTCTCTTATGACTTCTTGAAAAGTCATAAGAGAATAATGACTAATAATTATTTAATGACTTATAATAATTTAATAATAATAAGTCATTATTCTCTTATACTACCCATAACTAATCATTTTGCATCGTAGTCATTGCAACAAATATTTCCACAAAAATTTCGTTGGCTAACTATTTTAAATAAATTTCCAGCTGTATATAATGATGTAAATGAGCTACAACATTTAATGATGACCGATTACTAGTCATGTCACTGCGTAAGATCAAAGACATTGATGCTCATTGGCAGCTTTGTCCTCTCCTGTGCTATTTTGAAGCAACACAATGTATATTTTGCGATGTGCCGCGTAATTTTTCGGTCAGATGCCTTCTATGTCGATTTATTTTTCACCAACCACGGTCTATTTCCAATATACTTTCATCGTTTCAAGTTGGCACCCTCACCATTTTGCAGTTGTCGTGAAATTGGTACCCCATTGCACTATGCTACATCATGCATATTTACTTTATCATGGCATACGAAGCTTCCTGCCATACAACTTCAAGATCAATGGTTTAAGAATGTAGCCAATAACCAACTTTCACGGAAAAGATTAAATTAATAATCAAACATATTCATGAATATGAATTCCTGTTTAAACCAGACATCAACTAAATGTTCCAGACCCAACAACTAATTGTTTATATGTGTTTTGAATAAGACTGATACAGTGAAACATCTTGGACAGATAGAACTGCTTTTATGTTATATGTTATTCATTTTTTTATTGATATTTCTCATTTTTCATTTTTTACATTTCTGGAAATTGCAGATAGTTTGTAAATTTTGCTTTTCAATAATCTGGTTCGGGCGTTTGGTTGTGCCCATTTAAAACCGATGAGGTACTCTAAAAGTCAAAGGTATCTGGGGCTCAAGGTGGCTTTAGGTAAGATGACGAGAATGACACTGAGTCGGCACCTCCCTCTTCAAATTTCCGCATCACACCAACGGTAGAAATTTGATCCTCGAAGTCAGATTTAACTTGCACTGAGCCCACATGCACGGCGGATCCTTGATGGCATCAAGTGTTCGAGCCTGGAACGCTCCTGATCCGAATCCGAGACCGGACTACCAGGATACCTGCTTCTCTGGCCATGTGCGAGATCGAGAAAACTGCCTCAGCATTCTTATCGCGTGTGCTCTCAGTTTTGAGACGAAATACGAGTAAAACGCTTGTAAGATCCAGAATCACCGACATTCATTTAAGAAGAACTATGGAAGTAATGTGGAGATCGAAAGTTTTAACTTTCTTCGATCCCCGGAACATTTGTGGAGATTGAAGTTCGCAATCTCCAAATTGAACTGAAATCAAAATATATAATTTAAGTTTTCAATTTCTTAACTGAAGCTAAATTTAATCTAGCATCTAGGGGGTTCAAGACTAAAAGGAAAACTCAGTTAAAGAACAATTAAATTTATTTATTATTTAAAACAAACATAAGTGGGAGAGATATTTACAGAGATAAATATTTACATTTGGCTATAGGATAAAGGTTTAAACATAATTAAAATTAATACTACGTAGCTTAGATAGTTTATCACCTACATTATGGTAAAAATACATAGATAGCCATCGCTCAGTCTTGCTGCTACCGGGGAAAACCCCGTAGCGGTCAACCCGCAAACTCCGCGCACCCAGACTTGTGCTCGTCAATATCTCAATTCTATCTGTCTGATTAAAACATTACATTGCGTTTGAATGGAAAGATACTCCTACGCGCATCACGTGGTTTACCAGGCGGAGAGCGCGTGTTCTCTCAAGATCTCCGCTATCTGTCCGCCGATTTCTGGTGATCTATGATTTCTCATTCAAATTAGATAGTTTCGGCTCGCTATAAATATTACAGAAAGTAATTAAAATTACACTATTGAGGCTAGACTAGAAAAATGCAATTCCTACTAAATGCATTCAATAAAATTTCCTCCAACGTAAGAAAATCGGCGCAGGGAAGAAATCTAAGTTTCAGGGAGAAATCTTTAATTGCACCGTTGTAAGCATCTTTTTGTGTACGAATAAAATATTTTCTCCTTTGCTAGCCTCTTTATATTGAACCTTCAATTACAGCCATCATATTAATCTGTTTCCGTTCGGAGATTTTTGTTTTTTCTAGAGAACTCTGTCTAGGGAAAACGAACATTTTATAAAGTGATGCAGAATGGTCAGAATTATTGAGCAAACTTCGAATCAAACTCTTTCAACACTGAAGATGACCTTTTCCCTTCGTCAACATTTTATTTCTTGATAACATTGAGTAGAGGAAATTTTTTTTTGCACATAACTCTTCTGAAATATACGTTAACTCACTTTGTGAATTTTTGATAAATCTATGTTACAGGAGAAGGTGCATTTGCACGTTTTTCAAAACTTTTCATTGTTCCAAGTTTTTTACGAGAGATCCAGGAGATATAATGACATTTTATCACTTTGACCTATTTTACAGTATTTATCTTCACATCTTCTGGCTGTTATTTCAAGATCACGCGGAGGAGGTATTATTTTGTGGATTTAAAACACTTTAGGCAAAAGTCACTAAGTCCACAGAAACCTTCTGAGGGACTAGTGCAGTCAATTAGAATTTTCAATTAATTATTTCGTGATAGAAACCCGTTATCTAAATATCAGTAAACCAAACTTAGTATTTGGAAATCCGTAAAATAATTTTTACTATTTATCATAATGACTCAAAAGTAATCAAGTTTAAACTGACATATAGTCACTAACTCGAAACTATAGTTTTGAACTTAGTGACTTTCGCCGTTATGAGTCGAAAATGCTTTTATTATGCTTATTATGTTAAAATTTTAATTTCTTTGGGCGAATATTTTTATATATAAGAAAGAAATTACGGGAAACTGTTTCATTTTTTTTTATTTTTCGTCAGAATTCAAACTTAACTACCAAAAACTTAAATTAAAATTATGTGATTTAGTTAGAGAATGTCATTATTATCATCGTGTGTTATGTTCATTTCAATTATAGATATTAAGTCACTCGAAAATTCACTCTAGTAGTGACTAGACTCACTCTAGTAGTCAAACTAAATATTTTTTGTATATCATTTATTCCATAGAAGTGTAATCAAATAAATACATTCATACAAATACACACATTCAAATAAATATTTACATTCAATAAATACATATTTTAATTTTTATCCACGTTCAGGAAAATAAAAAATTTGAACACATAAATGCAAAAAAATTATAGCAAAAACAATGCGATTCAACATTCATGAGAAAACTGTGCTTTTTAAAATGTTTGCCAGCATTTTAGACGACTAAACTGAGATTAAAATTTTGAGATTTGAATAGAAACTATATTTCAATTACAAATAAAATGCCTGAGATCTAATGTTTTTTTCAAATGAAATAAAAATATTATTTTATTCTAATTCTGGAGAACAAATTATCTATGTCAAAATCATCTAACATTCAAAACAATAAACTATCTCTTTATGATATTTTAATAATTATACAGGGTGGGTCTTAAGTATCTCAATGATCACAAAATTTTATTGTGCAACGACTTTTATACTAAGACATATGTTTATTTTTGTAAATTTTAAGTAATGTAATGGAGTTTGTAATAAAACCAATTACATTATTAAATTTCAATGTGATTCTTCTTCGTGGATCTGAGAATGTTAAGGCGTCATTCTAGCTCTCGCCACGTGTTGTCCAGCATTTGTTAAGGAACACTTGACACAGCATCCGTTAACCTAGATATGACGAACTGATACTGAATAGTCTCCCTCCCCTCCGGAACGTTTCAGGCCTTAAGCCAATTTGGCAGGCTGGTTCGGAGTCGGTTGTCTAGTGTAGTATCACGAACTGGCTTGTGAAGATGATTTCTTTGATATAATATCATAATAAGAATTCGAAAGGAGTAATATCAGGGTAGAATCTATGGCTTTCCAATCCGACTACCCGTAAGTTTTTCATCCAGGATCCGACAAACTGGAGCACCATAGTAAGAGGATGCTTATGGCCTCGATGCCTAGAGCATTGGTGGGCAAACCGTGGATCGCGACCCCTCTGGGGGTCGTGAGAAAATTTTTGGGAATCGCTAAATTTAAAGAAATTTGACAGACATAAAAAAATATAAGGCTTTTCTTCAAAGAACGTGGTCGCGACCCTCGAAGATGTCGCAACAAAATTTTACATAAAGCGAGAGGTCAGAATTGAAGATAGTTTGTGCGGCACTGGCCTAGAGTGCTACATCCATAACAATATCTAAATTCCCTTTGAATAGATATCACCGATTTGGCTTTATGGAACAACAAAACGTTTTTTCACTCATCTACGCACTTTCGGTAAAAATTAACTTTTAATGCACTGCTTAGGTTTATATACTAGATTCCGCTATTTATTCGACGATAAAAAAACTTTAAGGATAGGAAATTTACATCCATTTCCAAAGGTTATTTCGTGCTAACATTATGTAATCAGGGAAAGAATTTGTGCTGACCATGTACTAACATTGCTAATTCAGGAGATGATAGATTAAAGAATAAAATCCATTCAAAGATTATGTTTATTATCCAAAATGTTCGTAAACAGATCATTGAATTAATTTTGATTTTTTATGGAAATCAGATTAATTTGTTCTGGAGACCCCAAAAATAAATGAAAAAAATGTATATCTTCTTACTACTTTTATTTGAATAATCTTCGTCTGTGAGTACAATGTCGAATACAGTCTCGCCTCTCTACTCTTTTAAATGTCCATAATATAATCAGTTATTTTTAAATAAAATTAAGAGAAAATCTATGTATCACACAATTTGGCAGCCAATTTGGCAGGCTGGCTCGGAGTGGGTTGTCTAGTGTAGTATCACGAACTGGCTTGTAAAGATGATTTCTTTGATATAATATCATAATAAGAATTCGAAAGGAGTAATATCAGGAAAGAATCTATGGCTTTCCAATCCGACTACCCGTAAGTTTTTCATCCAGGATCCGACAAACTGGAGCACCATAGTAAGAGGATGCTTATGGCCTCGATGCCTAGAGCATTGGTGGGCAAACCGTGGATCGCGACTCCTCTGGGGGTCGTGAGAAAACTTTTGGGAATCGCTAAATTTAAAGAAATTTGACAGACATAAAAAAATATAAGGCTTTTCTTCAAAGAACGTGGTCGCGACCCTCGAAGATGTCGCAACAAAATTTTACATAAAGCGAGAGGTCAGAATTGAAGATAGTTTGTGCGGCACTGGCCTAGAGTACTGCATCCATAACAATATCTAAATTCCCTTTGAATAAATATCACCGATTTGGCTTTATGGAACAACAAAACGTTTTTTCACTCATCTACGCACTTTCGGTAAAAATTAACTTTTAATGCACTGCTTAGGTTTATATACTAGTTTAGCTATTTATTCGACGATAAAAAACTTTAAGGATAGCAAATTTACATTCCATTTCCAAAGGTTATTTCGTGCTAACATTATGTAACCAGAGAAAGAATTTGTGCTGACCATGTACTAACATTGCTAATTCATGGGATGATAGATTAACGAATATAATCCATTCAAAGATTATGTTTATCATCCAAAATGTTCATAAACAGATCATTGAATTAATTTAGATTTTTATGGAAATCAGATTAATTTGTTCTGGGGACCCCAAAAATAAATGAAAAAAATGTGTGTCTTCTTACTACTTTTATTTGAATAATCTTCGTCTGTGAGTACAATGTCGAATACAGTCTCGCCTCTCTACTCTTTTAAATGTCCATAATATAATCAGTTATTTTTAAATAAAATTAAGAGAAAATCTATGTATCACACAAAAAGAAGAAAGTCATAACCTCGTTCCAAAAACTATTCATAATTATTTAAAAGTTCTCACTTCTGATTTCATTTCCTTTTCAAGTTTTCATCTGTTCCTCTAGCGACTTCCTTGCTGCTTCTACTATCCTTTAGTTTATTTTCGCCTATTCATCTCTTCTGTGGTGGCCCCATTGCTGTTCTACAAATATTACTTGCTGCGTCGGGCATTCTAGTTTATGAAAGGTTCATTATCCAAGCATGTGTTCATAGTGTGAACCTAAAAATTTCCCTCGAAAAATTTCCCTGTTCGTCATCCGATTTGTTGTCAGTCTAAACTGTTAACTGATCTCTCACTGCATTTAAAATTCCGAAGTTGGACGGGGGAAAATCTGACCAAAAGTCACGGGGGAAAAAACGCGATTATGACTAAATGTGTTCGTTGTCTGAACATAACAATCTTACTCGGGAGTGTTCGTCATCCGATTTGTTCGTAGTCTAAACTGTTAGTTAACCAATCACCGACTGTGAATCTCCTACAAGTGTCATCTTTTCAATAGTTTGCATAGTTCTGAAGACTGCAAGCTTAAATTAGCAATTAGGTTCAAATGTGCCCTTGGGCAAAAGAAAATATTCAAATTTCCGGGTTTTACACAGTTCTGAAGCATTTGATTTACTATAAAGAGGCCTTGAGTTTTATTAAAATAAATTTGAACTCCAGAAGAGGAACAACCCTTTAAAGAAATCATCTTCTTTGTTTACCGAAATACAGGTTTGTTGAGGCGAAATTCAACGCACCGTCCATTTAAGGAACTGTTTGTAAAGGTATATTAGGTATGTTTAATGAAACACGAATGACAAATAAACATGTTAGAATTGCTGCCAAATTAGTAAAATGGAATTAGTGTAAATATCAAAACATTCTTATGGCTTGAAATGAATATAACTAAACAAAACATTTGTGACTAAATTGATCTTCTCTATAAATGGATAGGAAATGCGTTTAAATTATTCTGAAAAATAATCAGGTTTTCATCAACCGAATAATATTTGAAATACCATCGGCATCCCTAAAGTAAAAATAACTTTCGCTGCAATTTACTTCAATTTTCACTTCTACCAACTACTACATATCTGTTTTGAGCTAGTTACCGCTCCATAAATAACGATTTACAAAAGCGGGTATTAATTCGGTGATAAATTGTTGACTTTTTCACTCAAATCAAACAACTGTCAACTTCAAAGCATATAATCAATTGTAATTTTTTCTAACGCTAGACAGATTATTTTGAATGAATTCGCTTGATTAAATATGTATTAAAAATATATATATCACTTTAAAAACTCCTATTTCTAGATTCTGATTACTGTAAAATTCAATTTTGGCAGATCCTGAAAAAACATGAAATAACAGAGCGTTATGCTAAAAACATTAAAGCAAATGTTAAAAAAAAACTAATAAATGATCTTGCCTTTATGTGTCAAACATAAGGTGCAATTTTACATGCGAGATCGTAAATTGAAGTTTAATGATAAAATAAAATTTAAAATAAATAGTTTTTAAAAACATTTTGCGATCTCTAAATATATTTTTAACTTTTAATTTAGTCAACAATTTTAAAGCTTCGAATTAAAAACTTATACTCTTTAATACAGCAGAATTCTCGTCCTTACAAATACGTAAGATTTTCCAATCCACCCTAAAATGTTTTTAAAACTTGAAGGTACACTAATGGTATAATCAGGGCATAATTTTAAAAATTTAATTTTATGTTACCAAATTAATTCCACTTATTAACTTGCCATGTTAAATTATTTTTCTTTATCTTCAGCTGTGCTGACCCAGCAGCGAATTAAATCTTGGATAGAAAGAGTTCTAATCTATAAGAAGGAAAAAGTTTGGATAATATATTATATATGGGAAATAACTTGAATGTAAGAAATGTTTAGCACTGTAAGAAGATAGATAAAGGCTTCTTTTTTCACACGTTGCTCCTTTACTTTAATAAAATCGCATTTGATGAGTTGATTATTTGACGCTAATGCTACTAAATAACAGGAAAGTTGCTGCAAGATTATTTCGATTTATTTCGAAGAATTTCAACTGAAAACCAATAGTTTTTCTCAGAGTTATAGGAAACAACAGTTGCTACCTGAGATTAGGACTAATCACAAATGCTTTTAAGTTGAAGCCATTAAAATAATCACATTAATAATATTTTACTTAAAACAGGCCTCTGTATTCAGTATTATCAATATTATAAAACATAAAATAAAAGCGTCTTTCAAGAACTCCTACGAAGCAATACAGAATAGCGATATGAAATTTGCACATGTCATTTTTGCACGTGTCATCCATTTCTAGGACAACTGTGCTTTTTACAAGTTCAAAAATGATTATTTCTAAAGCCGTTTGATTAACACTTTATGTCACTGTGTTGCATATCTGCAACAAACCCAAAAGATGCTGTCTTTTCCACAGTAAGCTCTTCAAGTCGATTTCAATGGTTGTTGCATTACTGACACATTGTAGTTAACACAATATGCTCATATATTCCCCAACAGATGGTGATACTGAGGTGGTTTTTAACAACAAAGTTTCAGTTGACACTTAAACATTTTCACGAGGTTGCTCCTGAAACTTCTGGAGAATTTATCAACCGTTTCAAACACTGAAATTTTGAATTTTTTATGCCATTTTGCATTATGTTACAAAAATGAAAAAAAAACCCTTCTTTGTCAATAAATTTTTATTTTAACGTGATAATTTTTTTTAAATTATTTTTTCCGTACTTACAATGTATTCTAACATCGGTCATTTTTTTTCAAATCGGAGTTGTTGAGACATAAAGGGTTAAGCAAAGGAAAGGATTATGATTAATTCTTACATAAAAAATATTATTTAGGTGAATTTAAAATAATTAAGCAAATAATTGCATTTCCGGTGTTTTTCCGTCCAGGCTGAACAAGTTGTGATCGAGTGTAATAAAGCAAATATTTGAAATAAAATTGTAATTACAGGGCTAACAAAACTTATTATAATGAATAGAAAATGATGAATCTATCTCGTGAGAAGCCAACGGATAAAGAGACTATAGAATAAATTCAAGTCTCCTAATAATTATGGACTCTCACATATTTTATCATCACATCTTTCTGTACTATGGAATCAACTTATGATCACGCGATACTCATACACCGCGCCAATTTAATTCTGGAATTCCTTACTTATCTTGAAATCGGGGAAAAAAATATACGATGTCACAGATCAGCGTAAGACAACGAGAACTTAGATGACCTGCGCGACTGATTTCGCCATATAGCTGGGACATCACATGAACTGATTCAATGGACCTTATGCACGTGTCGTCGTAGTCACGTGACGGCGTTACGCCGAAAACAGCTGATCGGAGTTCGAATAGAATTCATAGCAAGCTAAAATAGCCATTTTTTCAGAAATAATAACAAATATCCATAATCAGTTATTCAGTTATTGAAACTCAAATATATTTTAAAAAAAAACATTCAGAGATAAAGATTATGTATTGAGAGTTACAAATAAAAGAAAGCTTCATCACACGAAACACATCGTATTTCTGAAGGGATGAATATCACAACAAACAGTCCTAAATCGACGACACTAGAGAAATAATTTATAGCAATAAAATTTTCTGCCGAAATATTTCGTTAAAAGATTGAAGAAAAAAAAATTTAATAAAATTTCAGTAGACAACAAATTGAGTTAATAAAAGAGGGCCTGCGATTGTTATGTATTAAAACTATTATTCTATTATTTTTATCCAAAAAACCTGCTTTTATAGGCAATAATCATAAAATAAAAAAAAAACTGTCAGAAATATATACTATTAAGGAAAAATTTTAATTTTCCCTAAAACAATATATATTATAAGCGAATTTTACAAAAGCATATAATCAACACAGAAGAAATCGATTTTTAAAAAAGCAAAAAGAAACTATTTCCATACAAACAAAAATTCACTTATTTCGAGTTGTGGCAATACACAAGAATGCATCGTTGCACGAACCACTGTCTTATTTCTGTAGCGATAAAGATTACAAAAAATCGTTCTTAATCGACTATGATAGATAAATCAGTTTTATCAATAAATTTTATGAGGAAATACTTCGCTAAAAAATCGAAGGAAAAAATTTAAATTGATATTTCAGTCATCAATTTACATGCCGATTATGCATAGTAAAGAATAGGCGTTCACTTTGTTTATCCCGATACAGCTGTTTTTCTATACTCTCGAAACCAAACTGTGCATAAGGTCCATTGGATTAAATCTGTTTATCAGAAAACTGCTGCCATTCGAGCGCCAAAATTCACGTACAATCAGAAAAATTTAGAAATAGTTAATAATCCCAACAATCTTCTTGGTATTTATTGAAATTTATGGTTTCTTTTAAACTCAAAATGTGCGAAATGATACGGTGCATAATGAAATGTAAAACAATCGTACTGACACATCCTTTTCACTTTGATGCACAAACTTATTAATTTATGAAAGGGTCCGAAAATCCGCGTACGTTACGGTTCTTAATTTCTTTGAGCAAACTTATTTTCTCACATTTGTTAATAGTTTTTTTTCCCATTTCGTTTTTGCTCCTTTCCTCTTCTTTATTCTCAACGATGGTCAACAGAGCAGAATATTCAACAAAAATACGCGGAAACTTTCCCAATGTCGCAACTATTACGAGAAAGTTCTTTTCATTTTTATTTCCTCAATTTTTTTTCTTTTGACTTTCACACCTTGTGTTTCTTGGTCAGCTAACATACATTGACTTTTTTAAATTTCCTCTGAAACGGCGAAATAAGAGGGAAAAAAGAATGAAAAGAGATTAATTGCTTGTAATTGTGTCACTTAAAGTGAAATCAAGTTAAAGAAGCATTACATAAATAACACATAATAAAGAAATACCGCACGATAAAGAAAGAAAATATTGAGATGAATTCAATTAACTGGATTGTGTTAATTATTAGCGAGTATAACACACAATTTTCAGCATAGCAGTTTATTTTCACTTCATTGTTTTAACACGTCATTAATTTTCAGTATAACAGTTTATTTTCACTTCATTGTTTTAACCCTTTGTTTACCGAATTAACCAACTTTTCAATTTTATTTTAGCATCATTAGAAACGTTTTAATGCAGAATAATCCCAGGAAAGATAAAAAACGTTTTTAATTAAATAAGATAATTTAATTAATTAGTTAATAGCCAAAAGATAAGAATTTTGCAATTAATTTTGATTAAAAACAGACAACAAATGCGAAGAAAACAAGATTATTTATAGGAGGTTCTGACGGTATCCGAGCCTGTTTTTGCCTCGATGTGTATACCCCTTATATACTCTGTCCCAAAAGTTTGTAGAATCTTGTATTTTGCCTATATTTTTTTGTTGTATGTGAGTATTTCGATGAAACTTACTGTATAGATATGTTATGTCAATTATATTGAAAAAACAGCAGTTCCACCCCTTATATTTAATTCCAATTTCTAAATCGTAGAATAAACAGAAATAACCTGTCCCAAAAGTTTATAGACAAATGCAATTTTATGCAAATATGGTATCGGTAATCATGACGTCGATTCGGAGCCTAATAAATATGTTGTAAGAAAAGGAAAGCGGTCGTTTGTTCTGCGTTTCAAAATGCCTAAGGGGTCTATTCTGGTACCCCGGTTGGGTTGGGGGTTGGGTTGGGTTCCGCTGTTTACGAGCGGAACCCAACCCCCCCCCCACCCCACCGGGGGTACCAGAATAGACCCCTAAAGCTTCGCAGCTCTCTAATGAAGAAGTGAGTAAAATTCTGCATTTGAAATTGCTCGGTAAGACCGTTAAGAAAATATCGAAACTTTTACATCGTTCTAAAAGTATGATTTATCGAGTATTAACTTGTAAGATGCCTTATGAGACGAAACCTTGTTCGGGAAGACCACGTGTGACTGATATTCACAGCGATAGACGGATACAAAGAATGTCTTCTAAGTCAGAAAATGTCGGTTCGCGAAATTACTAGGACTTCCAGGTTGCAATCCTCCATGAACACTGTTCATAGACGAATTATAGAATCTGGTTATATGATCCACGCAAAAATGGCTCGCAGATTACCACTCTCAAAGCTTCACATCATTAAGAGATTACAATGGGCTCGTAATCATATGTCATATGATGATAAATGGATGGCTGTCCTTTTCAGTGATGAAAAAAATGGAACTCGATGGACCTGACGGGAATATAAATATTGGCATGATTTACTAAAAGAACCTAGTAGCTTTTTCAGTTGGCAAAGTGGTGGTGGAACTGTGATAGTGTGGGCGGCTTTCGGCTTCTAACGGGAAAGTGGGTTTGGCCTTTTTAGATGGCCGACAGAATTCTCCTAACTACATATAAATACTAGAAAATCATCTTATGCCCATTTGCAGAAAACATAGAGGAAAGAAATTGGGAATATCAGCATGATAATGCTCCCATCCATACCTCCAATGATACGAAAAATTATTTAAACTCGAAAAGTGTTACTATTCTTGAGTGGCCACCGATGAGTCCTGAACTAAACTCAATTGAGAATGTGTGGTGCATTATGTCTCGGAAGGTATATGAGAATGGAGGGCAATTTTATTCAGCGAATGTCTTGAAGACAGCCATTGAAAGTGCATGGTACAACTTGGAACCAGAGATATTACAAACCTTAAATATGTCGATGGAAAAACGTGTATACGATGTCATACTGAAAAATGGAAAGACTTTAAACTATTAAGAACATTGTATTGAACACCTTTTGTTGAAATGTCATATATTCTATAAACTTTTGGGACACCTAATATTTCCATTTTGTTACATAATTGAAATAAAAATTGTTATTTTTTCTAAATATTTCGTTGAATGCAAGTCGCATATGGTAATAAACATATTTGTAATTGGTGTTTGTATGCCTTTCCGTTTTGCTAAAACATTTATTTTACTAAAGTCTATAAGCTTTTGGGACAGAGTGTATATCTATACTTATTTATAAAAGGCAATGTTGGAGTGCATGTGTGTGTTGTGTGCGATGTTCAGATGAATCTATCGCACTTACAGCCATGAAATTTGGCACACAGGTAGTCCTAATGGTGACTCAAAGCATCCTCGAAGCCCGAATTTTAAAATAATTTGATCTATAATTTTTTATCTAATGTTTTGTGTTGTTTTAGGTAATTTTTTTGCGCTAATTTCTCAATAAAATCAGTTTTGATAATCGTAGGAAGAAAAATAGATACACCTTCGGAAAGAACAAACAATTTTCTTTCCAATGAAGTTAGTTTTGAATTTCTAACGTAATTTACTGAATTTTGAGAAGTTTTTTAAAAACAGTCGGTTAACCCTAAAAAACTTTGTTTTGAATTTCAATTTCTTGCATCCGCCATTCTAATTTTGTTATGAAATTGAAATTTGTTGAAGTAATAAATATAACGTTTCTCCGTGATTTAAAACAAGAACGGTTAAAATTGAACAGTTGGTTGAATTTTAATTAATTTTTTCCCGTGATGGGCTGAGAGATTTTTCTCGCAGAACGGAGGACCGATGTTGAAGCGTTTTACCCAAGAACACGTGTCTATTCATACCGGGAGGGGGGGGCGCAAGTGGATGGCGAAGAAGTACAGTGAATTTACGAGCTTGTTAGGCAAAGGTTTTTTTTTCTAACTCATGATAAAACATTTTTCATTGGCTGGTGGCGCAGAGCGCATGAGACGTCATAACCTTTAATTGAAATGACTTCGATTATTATTTTCGGTCGTGTTTTAACGTGTTTCTTTGTTTCGTCTATTTTGCTTGCTGTCTAATAATGATTTCCACGTTGCAATTTTTTAATATTGTTATGGATTAACGCACTCTGTACTGTTTTTCTACAGTTGAAATGTCATTATCGCGAAGAACAATAAGAAGGAAAATCAATAATGTGTATCTTTTGTTTTCAAAACTTTTTCGTGTCATTGTGGGCGTTTTTTTCCCCTCATTTTGTTGAAGTCCTGATTCCACAGCCAAAGTCGTGCGCGTACTGCTAGTAAACAATATTAATCAACACCAAGATTCAGTAGGGATACTCACAAAAAGTCAAAATATAGGCATCATTTATTTTTTATGATGTATATCTATATATTTCATTAGAAGATCATCAAAATATTTAGGACTTTAATTAAAAATGTATTAATAAAGTATATTTCTCCGATATCTTTAATGTGCAAACATTTATTTTTTACAAATAAGCTTATTTAGTATATTTGAGCAGTAGAACCATATCTCCTTAACTCTGATTCTATGATAACAAATCTGGTGGGGAAGATTGTAGAGGGGTTGCCGGCTCTGTGGCGTCTTTTTCCCCTTACCCCGGTTGCAAATTACGAGGTTTGTCCTAAAACAGCCTTCGTGTTGCTTTAAAGACGGTGCGTTAATAAGACTGAAAAAATTATGATGAATTTATTTACCTAAACAGCGAAGAATGTCCTTTACATTTATACATTTTACCCTACTTCTACTTCAAGTTGTTTTTCATTTTCAATTTTTCTAAGCAATTTTTTAACCCTTTACTTGTGGATATATCCTCTATTCTCTCTGGTTCTAGAAATGCGTCGCTTAACAAGCAACATCAGTTACCTTAATTTTCTAAATTTTACAAGAAGAAAACCTGAATTTTTCGTAATCAGCAATGAATATGGCAGAGATTTTTTCACATTGGTATTTCATATACAATCTCATGTTCATACTATATGTGATAAAAAAAAATGTGCCATATTCGTTATTGGTTGCGAGAAATTCAATTTTTTTCTCTTGTTCAATTCTTGAAAAAATCGGAAAATTGAGATAGGTGGTGTTGCTTGCAACGAATGATCTCTTGCTCTATCATTTCGTCGCTGAACAAGCAACACTACTTATCTCAATTTTTTTGAAATTTCAAAGAACAAGGAAATACTCAATTTTTCGCAACCAATAACGGATATTTTTGAATTTTTTAAAAATCTGATGTAAACATAAGACCACATGTTCCAACCAGATAGGAAAAAAAATTCTTCAGAAATATTCGTTATTGGTCAGGAAAAATTGAGTATTTCCTTCCTCTTTGAAATTTCAAAAAATTGAGATAGGTGGTGTTGTTTGTTAAGCGACGATTTCTATCTTTTCGGACCCTTGTTTTATTCTTGTAAAATTCGGAAAAATGAGGTAGGTGGTCTTGCTTGCTAAACAACGAATGACTCCTTGTTCTATCATTTCAATCTTGTCGGAACAAGCTATTCTTTGATACCACGTTAACCCAAGTTACGATTACAATAATTTTTGCCCTTTAGTCAAGGCCGCGTAGATCAAGGAATATCTGTATTCTGCTGTGCGTTTTGTGAGCTATAACAAGTTAAGAGATATTTTTATAAGAAGTTGAAGCATATTTGTATTTAAGATAATAATTACGTAATAGGTTTTAATTGTAATAGGTTTTGCATCGAGCATCTCACAATTATGCTCGATGCAAAAACACACGAAGTACCGCTTTTATTGTTAGAAAAATAGTTTCAGCACACGATTTTCTTTGAAGAAACAAGAAATAACAGCACACTACTTGTAGTCATAATGAAGCATCTGCAGAGGTTCTCACCTCGAATTACTCGCATATTTACACGCCACAGCGAGATTTACTTTAAGCTTCGCAGTATAGTATGATCTATAGATCTTCTATAGATCACACAGATTTATAGATGCTTCGGCAAAAGAGTGAGCATTTTGAACTTCTTCTCTTTGACAAACTGGGATCCAAACTTCCTATGGATTTACAATTTTCTTCTAAAAGAGCACATACCAAATTTCATTTATATTGTTCGCTGTGTTTTTAAGTTATCATGTTCACTGACACTTGGCAGACAAACAAACAGAAAGGCAGTCTATCCATTGATAGATTTACTCCAAAATTAGACACAGGGATGCATTTTTGATGTAAAGATAAGAAAATTAACACATATAACTTGATGTCATCTTTTAATTACTATGTTCACATCCGCATAAGTCAATAGACAGTCAATCCATTGACAGATTTCATCGAAAATTTGATACAGATCTACAAATATAGAAATGCAACCATATGCGAAACCTTATCCACGTAGCTCGTTGCGTTTTTGAGACACAGACAGACTTTGCATATATCGCCCAAAGTCTGATAGAAATCTACAATTTTGGTGAAAAGAGCGCATAACAAATTTCATCTGTCTATCTTGTACCCCTTTTGAGTTATCGTGTAGACATAATTCTAAAAAAATATTTTTACTGTCTCAGAGAGGTGTAAAACTTGTAGATGCATCGCAATTTCTTGGTTACTCCAGCGGAAATTCCCGGGTTTAATGGAGAATTTAAAGAGCTGATAAGATTAGCGACAGAAATTAAGAAGATATTCAGTGCCATTAGGAATGTTCCCGAAACTTAACGCAAAGTAGAGAATATGTGTTGGCCAAACTGATGATTCTTTCAGAATCACTCGTGCTCCTTCAGTCATAGACGACCTGTAATGGAAGCCCCAACCATATCAGGGACTCTGCCCTCTTTGCCCGACTGACTGATGAACGGTGTGTGAATGCGAATTGGCCTATAGACAAAAACATTAAATGAAATAAAAGTTCTAATGTAAAACCATTTAACTCTTTTTTTTAAATTTTTCTTCTTATTTTTTCCTTTATTTTAAAACGCTTTTACTAAGTTCGAAATGTTTCATGTTTGTATGCATGTATGTAAGATTGGAATTTTGTGATCGATTTTTCACTCACTTCTTAATGCACTAGAGTTCTGAAATTTTGTATATTTATTGGGTCTTGATGACAATGTAATATTTTAATAATTTTAGAACTCTCAATTATCAATTTTTTTAAAAAAAATTCGTAAAGTTACGTTTGCACTCGGTAGGTTTCAGCGGCGCCATCTATAGTATTTTTGAGAACTAAAATACTTTACACAGTAATTTAAATGTTTCAATAAAAATAAAAATAAGTATATCTATTATAGATCTTTTCAATAAAACAATGGTTGGAATTAGTTCATGAAAAATTGATTCTAGGATCCCAAAATATTTATAATGCTGAATTATGATTTAAATTAAAGACTGATAAAAACTAGAAAATAATTTATATAATTTTAAAAAAATCCAGAAAATAATAAATATAAAATCAGAAAAGCGTGAGGCGCAGGTAGAAAAGCTGTAAGTAAATTAGAAAATTGTAATCACATTTATAATATATTTTATATGATAATAACATTAATAATATATTATATTATTAATAATATATTTATATTTAATAACATTTCGTTTATTATGATAATCATTGTGGTTTTATATCTTTCTCCTATTGTTTTCACCGCCTCACGCTTTTACGATTTTTGTTTTGACCTCCAGATTTTTGAGAAAAAATTATTTTCTTTTTTTAATGCATTGGTAAAAGTGTTTTTTTTAAAAAAGTTTTTATATTTATAATTTACACTAATTTAAGTAGAATCTCTCACTTTAATTGCAGAGAATCATATATTCCTTATAAACTCTTTTATATAAGGTGCAATGCAATTGTCATGTCACTCACCATTCAATTTCAGCTAGAAATGAAAGAGTAAAGACCATCGAGTCTAAAAGCTTCTCCAGACATCCTCTTACATTGGCAATTTCATGGCTAAATTATTTCTTTTTGAGATTACAATACTTTCTCTTTGTATACTTCGAACATGAGAAAGTTAAAAATCATAAACGTTGTTGAGACATTATAAAACCAACAACGCAGCTCAACAGCATTTTAAAATGTTTGGCGAGATGTTTATTATAAAGAACACTCCTTTTAAATGTTTATTATGATGAATATTACTCTTGATAACTATTATAAGATCTCTCCTATCGAATAATCAGTCTTTCTGCCTTCACCTTTAATAATGCTATCGACCCATTTACAAACTAATCAAGGCAGGCTATTATTTTGCATCCAAAATGCGGTTTTACTATCATATGTTGCATTTTCTTTGTATATATTATAGATACTCGTGAATAAATGCATTTTCGTTTTTGTTAAACAACATGTTTGCAATTAGTCATCGGCTGTAATAGAGTTAAATCTTGGGAAAATATATCAACAATTCAGAAATGTAGAAAGTGAATGATGGATTTAGACGCATTAAGTTCGGGTGTAGAGTGTTTAAAAAAGCGATTTATCTTATTTTGTTCGTATCGCAAATTATCAAAAAGTTCAGAAAAAGAACGTAATGGAGAGAATAAACGAAAATAAAAGCATCCACACTACAAATACTTTCTCATAAATAAATTAAAAAACAAATCCTCCAAAACCATTTTGTATGCTTGTTTCTTTCCACGCGTTCGTGCTCCTTCCACTACAATTGTTCAGTTAATTTTTTTTTCTTATTTCATTTTCTTTTTTATTTTTTTTATTCTTACATGAGAGATTTTTTTTCTTCTTCTTCTTCTCTGCTGGTAAGCGCGAGAAATTTTGGTTCGCATAAGCAGCCAACCGGATCCAAAATTTCTGGTCACGCCGTGCGAGTGTGAAATGGCCACTTAAGAAAAACGAACTTCGGGACGCTAAAATAATAAGTCAAAAATCCGTGTTCTGCGTTATGCAACTGTAACCGCATTCGTCTAAAATGTAAGCAGTCGGTGCAACCACGATTTTTTCCCCTTTCCTTCACGCCTTTACCACAGACTTTTTTTTGTTGATCCACGTAGATTTTTTCCCCCTTGCAATTTTAAATATTTTCATAGGTATGATTAAGAAGGGAGTGTTTTTACGGATGATGTACCCATTTTAATTGCAGGTTAAAAAAAATTAACACACAGGAATCCTGCAAATTTGAAAAACTGGTTAGTACGAAATGGAATTTGAGAATACCTTGAGGAAAGAGGCGATGAATGAAGGATTTGATATACTACTACATTCAAAAAGTTCCGGAACTTATTTTATTACAGAAAAATGAGTACAAATCGAACCTGTTTATTTGGTGTTTCCTACGCAGTAGTTATTCTGTGCAACTGTGCATTTTTGCCATCGTTCATAAAAAGATGTAAGTGCAGATTGTAACTCTCGTTTTGCCGCTGCACGTATTCGGAACTTGAGAACCGCTGCTTCTACAGCAAATTCTTCATCCGAGGAAAAAGTCACATGGGGCGAGATCAGGAGAATAAGCTGGTTTTGAAAGTATTGGAATGTGATGTTTTGAGAGGAAATTTGACACCACTAGGGGATCTGCACTGACGACTTGGCCTTCCAAAAAATCGGATCGCTCGCGTCTCGTCGAATCATGCTGAAGTTTAAGGATTTAAATGTATCTTTATGTACGTTTCTTCTTTAGAGTCTATATGATCATGCCGAAGAAATTTCTTGTTTGCCCTCCATCCCATCTACTCCCTTACTATCGAAGAAAACTCCACATTTTTTTTCTCGCGACGAGAATACTTGTAATCACGATCTACGTACATGCGCTGTATGTATTTGAATTGGATGAAACCGTTTCCGGCTAATTGGTTGCATGATACAATTCGCTTGTTCATCGGGACATGGCATAGTTCATTTACATTTGTAAAATATTTGAAAAGCTCTGGAACTTTTTAAACAAGGTGATATTAATATATTACTGATCGGTTTCGGCTATATGAAGTTTTCTGGAGAAAAACTTTTGATTTTTTGAAGAGTGATTTGATAGCGCGAACAACACTTGAGCCGATACAGTACAGCCAGAAATTTTGCGCTATACCCAACGCGAGAATGTTTGATTCCCTCTTCAGGGTTAACGTGAACCAGGCTCAGCAAACGGTGGATATTACGAGGAATTGGGTTTCAAACCTACTATCCTAGAAATTCCAAAACGGGGACCACCAGCGAATCAAGGTCCTAACTAATGGAATAAGACTTTCTCTGTCAAAATACACTATTGGTCAACAATATGGAAACCTTTTGGAGCAAATATATTTAAAGGCTTGATAGTTCATAATATATTTATTTTTCATGTAATACCATCATGAGGATTCATCAATAGAAAGATGTTTTATTCAAAGATGCAGTGCAATAATCATCCTTACCGAATTTATTATTTAAAAAAATACTTAAGCCATTTAAGTTTGACGAAATGATATGTCTGGAAGATAGTTTGGCGAGAACAATCTGGAAGTGCTTGGCGAAATTATACGTCTCTATGACGTCTGCTGTATGACTTATCTACAATGCATGCCTCTTCAGCATCATCATAAGGCTACTCGACCTCGACACTGGAATGCTGAATTTTACAGTATTTTGACATTGCAATTGCAAAGAAATTTCTTATGGTCAACTGTAACATCGATATTCCTGTCATTGTTTTCTGATTAAATTAGATTCTTAATTTAAAACGCCTACCGTGGTGTGGTTTGAAGAAAGCAATAGCTCCAACACTTCACCGCTCATAGCCAATTTAACGCTTTATACCATTGCCAGCAAATGCCCAAGCGGAGTCGCACGTATCGAACACTAAGTAGTACTGAGAAAGTATTTGTGCTGTGAGATACTGCTTTTATAATCTTATAACCCAAGAATTCTGTCACATTTTTCATTAACGAAGCTCTTGTCTCTTGAAATACTGTATAAACCTTTTTTGGTATCATGGTGATCCATGAGAGATGGGAAATCGAGATTGGCGATGGTTCGTCGAAATTCGTGATTTGCATGATAGGGCGATGAATTGCGAAACTTCACGAAGGACAATGTGTTACGAGTGTGAATGTGTCACTGTAAAAGAATGAAAGCAGAAAAAGCGAAATGAATAATGTCCTTCATCCGATTCAGGTTGCGAAAATACAATACAATTAAAATTAAAGTTTGGTATAAAATATCTGCTCACAAAAAATTCTGAACCAACAAAAATAATTTTAAAAAACACTATAAAATAATATTAAAATATTCTGAAATTATTACACTTGACTTTTCAATCTGTGCATTTTGAAAGCAAAATATCTCTTTAGCAGAGAAGATACAGAGGCTGTTCGCACATTTTTTTAGACGATTCTTAACAATCTTTCTACATCGTAACTTCCATGACAATAATGCCTTTGTAGTATCGGAAGAGAATTTTTGTCCCATTCCTCTTGAGCAGCTTTCCAAAGTCCACAAAGGGTCGTAGGTCGACATTTGGATAATGCACTTTTTAAAAACACAAAAATCCATGGGTCGTGAGACATTAGGGGATATAGCAGGAAATCAGTGAAGAGTATAGGTCTCAATATTCATTTTTTGATCAATATTTTTCCAGGAAATTAACAGTGGATTGTGATGTGCGGCTGCTTGCTTTGTCTTGATGCAGTTCTACTGATTGATGGCATTGTGGTTAAAGATATGGTATTTCGTATTTGAAAACAGTGGTCGGGGGGGGGGGGTTTTAAGTTTGTTGGGGGCCCCAGGCGCGGAAGTTCTTGGGGGGGTGCTTTGAAAGTATGACGCATATGTATTTGAAAAATTCAACTTATCAGTTATGATGATTTAAAATAAGATAATTTTGCATATTTTTAATTACAGTAACTACAGTGGAGTCTCCCTATAAAGAAATCGCATGGTTCCAATTGAAAAATTCGTTATAGAGAAAATTTCGTTATACGGAGATTAGAGATTTTTGCAGTTATTTAAGTAAATGTTCTACACTTTTCAATAGGTGCGATAAGTTCAAATGTATTTAATTATGATTTTCAATTAAAAATGAAGTAATACAGTGAAACCTCTTCGAACGGCCACCCCTGCATAGCGGCCACCTCTCTTAACGGCCAATTTTTCGTGGCACGAATTTTTCGGCCCATAGCCCTAATGTTAAAGTAACCCCTAGCAACGGCCACCCAACCCCTCTGAACGGCCGCCGGGTGGGTTCGTCCATCCCATTTGACAAACGCATCGGTTAGAGATTTACTTTTTAAACTGAAAAACGAACTGGAAAAATGTTTTTTTCCGAGAAGGGTAAAAAATTTAAAACAGTCACAAATTGTATTCTTTTTCAAAAAATATAAAAAATTATTAAATAAAGTACTATTTTCTCTTTAGGTAAGTCTCAAACTTCATTTTAAATAAGAAATATGTGTCAGACTTGTTTATATTATGTATTATAGCAATTATCTTGTAATTGTAACGAAAACCCTTCAGAGCGGCCACCCCCTCTGAGCGGTCAATTTTTCTCGGAACGGAGGGGTGGCCGCTAAGAGAGGTTTCACTGTATATACTATAAATTTGTTAAAATTATACTAATTTTTTTTGTATAAATAAAATGCTCAACAGTTAAGACAATTCACCAATTTAGAGAATAATATGTACTAGTATGTACTTCCGTTTAATTTACTTGAAAAATTCCGTTATTTTACATTGCTTTGCATTTCGTGATGTTAAATTTTCAGAAAAATTATCTCATTTTAAGAGTGAGTGGTTCCAAAAACAAGCACGTGTGAGCGAATTGGTTGAACACAAATTATCAACTTTCTTCAAAAATGACAAAAATCGGAAAGATAAACCTCTGAAAAAATTCGTTATAGGGAGACAACCACTTCGTTATATGGAGAATATTTTGAATGTTATTTAACATTCCGATTAAAAACTTCGTTATAGGGAGAAATTCGCTGTAGAGAGACTTCGTTGTAGGGAGACTCTACTGTATATTTTTATTCATACAAATTGCTTTTTATAATTACTCTATTAATTGATTTTAATTACCTGATGAATTAATTTAATTAACATTTGTAGATAATTAACGTTTCTATTTAGTAACTTTAATTTACATCTCAAATTCGTGTTCATAAATATTCACATGCAGTATTATCGAAATAACTTAGGATCCATTATATAAAAGTAAAACTAATCGCTTTTTCCTAAAGTAAAATCTCTAATCTTCCTAAAGTAAAATCTCTAATCTTCCTAAAGTAAAATCTCTAAATCTCTAAAAATTTAATAATGTATTCATAGTAAGTTTGAGCCTTTTAGAGTAAATGAATTATTTTTAAGAAAAAGTTTTTTTATGAAAATTATTTTTATTTTCCGAGTTAAATACGCAGATTAATTATTTCTACATGTTATCAAAATACAGCACCAACTAATTATTTTAGGATTATAATTAATGACGCAATTAAATCAAGAATATTTTCAGGTGAAATATCCACACTTAAAGTATCAATGTTGCTTGTATGATAAAAAATAAATTATATGATAGCCTACAAAATCAATTGTCAGTTACATTTATATTGAAAGAACTTGTTTATACCTTTTGTTTTAAAATTTGCCTAGATATTTTTTAATTATTTAATGATTTATATTAAATATTGCAAAACTTAATAACTAAACAATGCTTCATACATGATTTATAAATTAAAATCAAAGGTTCATTCTTAAATAATATCCTAGTATTATTCCACATTTTGGGGGAATTTAAATAGAAAAGTTTTAATACCTCAGAAATTGAAACTTAAATAACGAAATACCATTAAAAATAAAAAGTTAAATAACTTTTCAACAGATCAGTTAAGATAACTCTTTGTCTTTAACTATGGAATTGAAAAATACAGAAATTCATTTCAAAACCATATTTAAAAAAAATAAACGCTAGAAAAATATTTTATAACTGATTTTGAATTCTTTTTTTAAAAGAAAAATTGTGCCGAAGATTTTAATTGAGGTATGCTTTCACAGGTAATTTTGAAATGCATTGCTTATTACAGGAAATATACTTCATAGATTCAGCTGTTAATTTTATCGGCATTACTGAATTATTTCTATTAAATCTATGGAAATTATTCAGTAATCTTCTATCACAATCAATGCGAGGATAAAAATAATGAGATTAGAACACAGATTAGAGTTTTTACTCTTTATTCTATATAATAAAGAAATTTACTGAACCTAAAAAAATCTTTTGTTAAAAAAATAAAAATTTTACTCGGAATTTAAACGGAAACGGCGAGGTAATTATGTGGAAATTTATTTAATAAAACTATGAATGTGGTGTTAAACTTATATTGATAAAAATATTTAGAACTTTTCAGAAATTTGTTCAATATTATTTCTTTTTTGAAGCTGAATGAACTTACGTAATTCCATTAAATATTTACTGTCATATATTATTCAACTTTATCACGATAAATTAAATAAAACATATCTTAGAACAATTTCCCAATGGAAGAATAATTATTTTAAAAACAACTATGTAATGTACACCACAATGTTTCTCATTAAATAGGACTAAAATTCTGCCTTGGTTTATCTTGTCTTCCAGCTGTACAAACTGCTTTGAACTTTTCAAATATGTGTAGGCTTCAAAAATACAGTAAAAGTTCCCATGTTAAAGCGATCTGGATACATTAGGGTATTTAAATCTTTAGCGACATTTCTTCAGTGAAAGAATCATGATTGTGATGATAAAAAGCGGTTTTAAACGATGATAAATATTCTCAAATGACACTTAAAAGGCGTTTAAAAGGTGTGAATGGAAAACAGAAGAACGAAGGATATTCAATCCCATAAAATTATTAAATGACTTGCAGGGGAACAGGGATCTTATCTACTGAACCAATACTACTAATGTCTAATGATATTCAATGAAAAGAAAAGCACATCAATCATTCTAAACATTGAAACGACAGCTTTCTGAGAAGTTGTTTTCTTTGTAATGATTGAGCTTCTTTCTCAATCCTGGAAAAGTGAATATATGGTAATCTGAACCACTACCTGAACTAAGCTTTTACATCTGTTTAAGTATGGTGTACACATACAATTTGTGTCGGATAACTTATTAGCGGCAAAGTTCCGGAGAAGCGATTAGTAGCGTTAGGTACATTGATAACTGTTGTGTATTGCATACAGACCTCCCTTGACGCTGTAAAAACAATCAACGGGGGATTTGCTCAGCCTTTTCCCTAGCAAACCGGAAGAGAATCGTGCCGGCAATAAGAGCTTTGAGCAAGTGCAGGAGGTATGCGCGCAGCACCCAACGACTATTAACGAGATTCTTCTGCTCAGACACTCTGATTGTGATAATAAAACGCGGATTTACTCAGATAAAATCGAACATACGAACAGGTTCTTAGAAGGAAATTATCTATTGCTATATTAAAATAAACGCTTCATTTTGGGGGCCCTTTGGTCCCAGCCCTCTTGACAGTGGTGTAGTCCCAAAATAAGCAGTGCCGGGATGCTCTATAAGCAGTGCCGGAACGCTCTAACATGGGTGACAAAAATCTCGCTGTTTTAAGGACGTTTTCACAATTTTTCTTATTTATTTCCAGTGAAAGAAAAGCAGTGCCTGAATGGTGTTCCAGCTCCATTACACCCTTGTTCTGAATATATTTTTATGAATATATGTGGAATTACTTATGAGAATCATAAGTAATTCCACATTATACACATTCTTCTTGTGCGTTCCGTCTCCACTGCACCCCTCTTTGAAGATTGGTGATAAAATATATTCCTGGTAGTATGTAGAGTTGATATTAACATTTTTATCCACTCTCTTTACTTTTATATTTCCATTATATGAAGAACCAGCAACAATCATAAATCCCATAGAAAAACTTTATTTGGATTCTTTGAACCATGTTTTAAAATTTTTCTCTCCTCTTTGATGATAATAAATTAACCTTCCTTGCAGTCGTTTAAATAGACCCATCTTCATCTAGTGTTACAATTTTTTCATTTTTCTCCTGATAAAGGCTTTCTTAAAGAATTCTACAACGTGTTCTGTCATCGTTATGATGTGGAGAAAGATGAAGAACATTGCATTTTTTTGGCGTTTTTAAGATTCAAATCAGTGTTAATAATTTTGTTTACAGTTGATACTGAGCATTTTAATGATTTTGCAATAAACCTTTGACTTGGAGGATTTTCTTTTAATATTAAATATCTCACCTTTGCAATATTCGAAGAAATGGATAAGTATTTGGAACAATTTTTCCGCTTGAACCAAACTTTGACGATTTTTCCTTTCTAATAAGTAATATTACCTACCGTGACTTTAGATATCTAAAAACCATAGCTTTCACATCGTCTTTGAATAACTGAAAAAGAATAACTCTCTTCGGAAAGAGCAAAAACGTAGCCTTCAATACGTCTCTTCTTTAAAAGCGCCATTCTGCATGTAAACAAAATGTTGGAGTAGCAGACAATAACTTGTACTTTCAAAAGTGTAACTGTTGTGAAAACAAATTTTTCTACGCAAATGATTTTTTTCCCTACAGTGACATAAAATTGTTTAAGAAATGTGCGAATAGCCTCTGTATTCTTTCATTACGTAAGTATTTAAAGTACATAATCATATCTGATTTCTAAGAAGCACATCAAATGGAAAGTTTAGAGGAAGATAACATTTCCGAAATTCTCTTACGTCATACGGTTGAAGGTAATAAATTATTTTGGAATTCTCAATTCTCGGATAAAAATAGTAAAAAAAAAAATCAATTACCCAGGTAGCACAAAATACTGTCCGATATTGTACAATATTGTTCGATATTATATAATATTATATGATATTGTACAATATTGCGAATATTGTTCAATATCGTACAATATTGTACAATATCTTTGTGCTACTAGGGTAAAAGACAGAATCCCGTGCCTTCAGAATGTACTGTTTTATCAGCCATGTATCTGTATCTCAGAGGTACACTATCAAATTTTGCTGATTTTCATGCTTTTATCGATTATTTTGATGCTTACATCACATTCCAAATTTCATTCACTTAGATCTTTCTGTTTTTGAATTATCGCGTTCACAGACGTACAGACATAAATTCAAAAAAAATGTTCGGTCTCTGGGGAGGTGTAAAACATAGATTCATCACAATCTTGAAGCCTTATTTTTTTACAATTGTAAGAAACAAGTTTGGCGGAACTTCCAACATAAGGCTTTCTAAGCTTTTGCATTCTCGAGAAGAAAATATTTCCGCCACCACATTTCTAAAAAAGTTCTGTATGTTCTAAAATTTCGGAAGTGGGAAAATAAAAAAGAAACCTCCATTAATAGGAACTAAAAAATGAATTTATAAAACTTATTTTATCAAACTGTAGGCATTTGTCTTTCCACATACTTATAAAATATATTGCATTTTAATATCACAAAAAATGTACTCGATCTCTGTCATCAAGCATTTATTCTTTCTTGTCGCACACTGCATCTTGGGGAATAGACAGGAAATACCTCATGCATAAAATTTTACACTTTTCTTGAACAAAGAAGCTGTGAAAAGAGCGAAGTTCAACAGAAAGTAAACCAGGAAATACGACCGAGTGCTCTGTGAAGAGGTGTAAGAACAGAATTTAAAGCCGAGAGAAGCAGGAGAAAGGCGTCGGAAAAGTGTACCGTTTGCGAAAAGGTCAAGGATATATATCCGTTTTCAAACGTTAATTATATTTTTCCTTTACGTTCACTTGAAATTTATGGTATAATAAAGGAAAGCGGAAGATCTATGTGTAGTTTTAAACGTCCTAATATATTTGGTTCACGTAAAAGACAAAATGAAAGTGTGTCAACGATGAGCAGTGCTCGTGCGGGTATAGATCAGTTTTAAGCTTGTATTTTTTAGAACTGTTTATTCAAACATATACATCAAGGTTTTTGTTTTTTATTCTTAAATTTCACGAAGTGCTCTGAAATGTCTTCCAGCTACAATAGAAAGACCATCAAACTGTTCAAGATGGGTTAAAGTGACCAGATTTTCTGAACTCCACTCCGGCAAGGCTAGCGGTAGATACAAAATCCAAAAAAGGGTAAATCACAAACATTCAGAAACAATGAAATAACTAACTTTTTAAGACGCAGGAAGATATAACGTAGCATAAATAATATATTTTGCTATTGCTTTTCATTCATTTCATCTACATTGATTAATTTATCTACATTTGTCATATTACGGTGACCATTTTCTACGTATAATAGAAGTAGGAAATAATTCTTCAGAAGCTAATTTTTTAAAAAAGTCAAATTTAGTTAATAATTTTTAAATATGAGCTATTTATCGATAAATAAAAATCAAAGTAATCCGTGAGGTATAAGTCAAATTAGAGACACAATTCGATACCTGGAAGAGGAATCAAAAAGTGGGATTGTCCCGGACATTTCGGGACGTCTGTTCACTTTATACGCATAGAAAAAGCTGAGAATTTAAAACTAGGTTTTCTAACTAACATTTTAAGTATTAAAACAATATTTTTAATATGAATTATTTAATTATAAGTAAAATTTAATAACAATCCAGGACAATTAATTGAAGTTAGGAACATATATGGAACTTTTTTTTTCCTTTCCAGACAAACAGTCGAAATTCGGACTGTCATGACAATTCTTGGACGTCTGGTCACCTTAGTAATACTATGCTTGGTAATACTATGTATACTGTATACTATAATACCTTAGTAATAGTATGGTATATTCCAGTACATCCAGCATCAGTTTTTATAAAAGCGCATAACAGATTGAAATGGACTTAATAATTTTGTACAGGATTTCTTAATTTTTTTCGGTTCGCGGCTCAGTTTCGATTCCAGAAATATTTGAGGATTCCGAAGCATTAAAAAAAAAAATTGCGATCCTAACTGTGTTTGCCTGTAGACCAAGGGTATCAAACTCAAATGCTACCATGGGCCAAATAATCCAGGTTTAAGCTTTAAGCGAAAAAAAAGACGTAGGTTTATTTCGAAAACACAACATAAAAAATAACAAGCACAATTTTAAAGTTAATGCTTCCTTCCTGACTCATAGCATCTTCTATCTGATACCAACTTTTCTACTTCGAGGAATGTATATGTGATATTTTAAGTTTTTAACTTTCTTAAATCATTTTTAACGACCCCTTATTTTTAATTACTTCTACATCCATCGTAATAAGCGCACTACGACTTTCATTTCGAGTCACGAGTCTTCCGGTAAAATCCCCTTTTTGCCGTATATAACCTCTCAGCGCTTTGTTAACTGCCCTTTTTTACTCCAACATGTAAACGAAAAACAACATCTCGCCGCTTCGCGCGTTAACTCTTTAATTCTGGTCATGGATCTACGTACATTATGATCCCTTTGCCTATAAAAGATAACCTGAATTATCTGCTACGACTGAATAAATGAAGATTGAACAACTTCTGTCTTTTCCTTTAACAAAATTGACTACAACTCACCTTCATTAATGATGTTACATATATATAATTATTAACTTCTAAACTGATCCAAGGTGAACATCAGCAATTCTGAATCTGATAGGAGGCATTTTCTTTGATAAGTGAAAATAATTGCTCGAACGATACGTACTTCCAAATATTGAAATAAATTCAAATGTCAATTTTCGGCTGGCAAATATTTCTAAAATTGAGCCCTCCCAACTTCACTGAATTTTGCTTTCAAATTTAAGTAGCACTGGATCTTGATTAGCTCCGATTGCTTATTTGTGTATCATTTTATTATCGGCTCATAAGATATTTGCGGCAATTGGTGATAAGAGGGAAATGGTACGTCTATGTAATATGACAAGTACTTGATCATTGACAAATGGCGTGACTCGTTATTAATAATAATTTATGATTAGAATTTTTAGAAATTAGGCTACGAAATTTTTGTTAGAAATTTTGTCACATACTGTCATGTTTGTCGGGCCTCAGAAATACTCGTTTGCGGGCCGCGAGTTTGAAACCCTAGACAAATAAAATACAAAATCTCAGCATAGATTAATGATAAGCAATGCAAAATTTATTAATAGGTGTTTAGTTGCAAAATTTTAATGAAATATTCTAAATAATGGTGGATGTTTGCTTACTATTAATGATGAATCTTACAGAAGTTGAATACATTGTACATTAATAAAGCTCTGTATTGAGTTAGGGATTTAAAAGAAGTATTCACTTACGATTAAAGAAGATACAAATTACTGACATATTAAAATAAAAAACAATGTACCGGAGGTTTTAGTTTTGAATTCGAATGAACCGAAGAGAATTCGAATTATAAACAATAGTTTAAAATAATAGGAAATTCAAGATACCAAAGAAAAATTCGAATTAGTCAAGTTCTACAGTATTTAAAAAATTTATTCATAACTAGCCGTTATACTCGAGGCTCCGCACGCGTTTATCTGTTCTATACATATGAAAGAAAAAGAAAAACACATATGCTTTTATATTGCATAGTTTTCGAGTTTAAATATACAACCCCTTTTTAGTACCCTCAATCCTAACTAATAATGCCTAATAAATTACTACTTTAAAGGTTTCGAATAAATTTTTTTTATCTCATCGTTTGGAGCATATATGAAAAGATTGCTTGGAGTTTTCCTTCCAGAACATGCCATGGAGAAACAAACATGATAGCGGTAAATTTATTTGGCATCGTACACTCATCCCAAATGATAAGTTTGCAATTTGTTGGAGAATCAATCGCCTTATCAGACTTTCTGCTTGTATTGCATATAGGATTCTCAGTGTGAGCAAAATCAGAGATAATTGTAACGGAGAATGTGCTATGCTGTCACCATCCAAAAATCCGATAGCTATTCTTGATGGAGCAAGGGCAAGAGCTATACGACATTTAGATTCGAATTCAGTAAGGATCAAATTAATTTTAAAATGTTGTTTCAGTTCCACATGAGACTCCAAGTCAGTGAGGTTCACCGTTCTCTCTTCATCAGTCAAATTCCCCATTACTTCATGCGCTGTTGGCTGATCTTTTGTTAGTCAAGGTTTATTTGTTCCCACCATATCTTGTGAAATATTCACATTGTAGTTTGTTATGTTACAAATCTCTGTTCAAAGTATTAAGTGCTGACTTGTAGGTAGGGCTGGAAGATGATCAGATTTCAAAATCGCGATATATCGTCCAACAAAAATCGATAATTCTCGATATATCGATATATATAACATAAAAAAAGTCAAATGGGAAGTATATATATATATAAAAACCTTTATATTTAACAAAGATGAATTTATTATTTTTATTAATTAATTTATTAATTTAAAAATTAATTTTATTTTCTATTAATTATTAATTTTATTTTTCAATAGTATAAATATATAAATTTAAATTTCAATGATTAATTTACTAATAATGATAAAAATTAAATTGTCTAAGCGCCCAATTATTTTGATGTAAAATCTAAAAATTTAGCCTTTTAAAGTGAATAAATCTGGTTTTTTAAACATTTAAATAAATTTCAGAAAGATTAACAATATTTTATTCTCAGAATTTTAATAAAACATATATTTACAAGAAAACTAAATTTGAATGTATTAACTAAACTAAATCAGCTAAAAAACTATATTTCCATACAAATACGAATTATATACTTTTGAACATGAGAAAAGGAAAAGGTCAGTTCTGTCACTTAAGAGGGGTAGTATTAAAAATTCTTTTTATTTTTCTAATTTATGATGAAGATGAGATAAAGACTTTTACTGCTAGATTTTCTGTCTATATCAGTTTCTTACATTACAATTTTAAAATTTTAATTTTATAATTCAAAATTTATAATTTATTATTTTTTCACTAATGTTATTCATTCCTACTTTGATAAGCATATATATGTTTCAGCTGGATGGAAAAAAATTATTGTTGACAGAAACACTCTTCGAATTCCAGCAGTTTAAATAAATTAGCTTCTACGAATTTCGTTTTTATGTTTTAGAAATTATTCCAGTTTGTCACTTAATGTTTTTAATATAATATATTCAGTTTATAATAATTTTTAGCCAAAGTATTAGAAAAAAACTCCAATTTATACTTTTGCTTCGATATAAACAGCAACAAATCCTGTTAATGGGTTAAGCTAGCTAATAAAAGATCAACTATAAATATAAAAATTACTACTTGATTGAAATAAGTAATTAAAATTTACAGTAAACCGTTTATACTAATCTTCGAAACTGAGCTTTATAGAAGATCAATTTGCCGAATTAAAACTGTTCAGAAACATTACAAAAGAAAACATTTCCGTCAAAATATCTATAATTAAACATACAAGTTGGAAGTTACAGACAGAGTAATAACTGAAAAACTAAATCATAAATTTAATGAGTTTCAATGCATATGCGAAGAATCTAAGGAAAACTATGTATACACAAAAAGAAAATGTATAAAGAAGAATAATTTATATATTACATCTAGAGTAAAGAAAGCATAAATTTGCTTAGACAATAATGGGGTTACATATTTGGCAATCTATCCCTGTGGCTGGCTCGAAATTTGGCGAATATCGAAAAATATCGCGATGATAACGAGCACATCATAAGGCTTTCAGACGATATGTTATTTTCGATGCCAATCTATCAGAGAATACGCCTCGATTAGAGTGACTAACACGAAATGGATTCGATGAAGCTTTTCATTGAATCAGCGAAATTGACTCCGCTGACCAGATGTATTAAATGCCGAGAACCTTTGAAAAGCAGATTTGTTGGGCGTGCTATTTTTCATCCTTGTTTTGGAATTTTGTTTTCTCTTCCTCTTTCATTCGCTTTTATTTGTTTCCTCATTTGGCAGTCTATCCCTTGTAAGGAATTGGACTTTATAGTTGCTGTTGCCTGCGGTAGATGGCGCGGCACAAGACTGTTCCGTAAAATGTTCAGTTGGCGGTCGGTCGGTCTGTAATCTGGCTGGTTGTGTTTGAGAATGAAGAGGCTGATATGATTTTTGTGTGGCCATGACTCGAAATAATAAGAATTTTAATGTATAATTTTCTTATCTTTTATGTTAAATGTATTTGTGTGTTTGTTTATTTATGTCGTGCTAGTCCTGTGTATCATTAATTAACTAAATTAAAAAAGAAATATTTCCTAATTTCTCGGCTGTATTTTTATATGACACTACACCCTATGACTGTCTCGAAATTTGGCGAATATGGAAAAATATCGAAAACATATTGTGAAGGCTTTAACAGCTTCAATATCGATTATGTAGTTTCTTTTCGATGCCCAGAGATGAGAATAATTCCTTACACTGAAATGCAGAGGCAATCGGAGTATATGCTTCGATCAAGTGTGGCTAGCATGATACGATTTCGATGACAGCGAAGGTTTCATTGAATCAGCGAAACTGACTCCTTTGCCTAGATGATTCAAGGGCAAAGAGATTAAAAGCTTTGCTAGAATCCGTCATCAAATTACATTTTTATTCATTTGTACATAATTTTTTTAGATTTAAATGTTTGTTTTCTCTCTAGATATTTTTAACATTACAATGTTTTTAAGCTGCCATACTTTCTGTAAATCGCATGATAAATTTATTATATCATGCGATTATGATAACATGATAAATGACCATATAAAATTCTCGCGCACTCTATCGACTGTTGGGCCTAGAGCTACAAAATTTGGATCGTAATTATTTCTTGGGCATAAGATGCTCACTAATAAAGGGTTTTCAAAATTATAATTACATTTTTTTATTAAAATGTAATTGAAATGTTAATTTTTTCCCTCAGTAAATTTGGAGCCTATTATCGCACAAAAACGATTTTTACACTACTTTAAAATTCAAAATATTAGCTTTTTGAAGATTTCATTTTTATATCCGTGCAATTTTTTCTTTAATTTAAAAAAAATTCAAATGTTTAAACACAGTCTGTAGCAGCGCTTTATATTTTTGTAATGAAATTCAAACCAATAGAATTATTTCATCAAAACTTTCAGTCACAAGTTTTTGCTGCTAACATTACGATGAAAAAACGAATTTGCTTTTTTCGGACATTAACTTCAAAGAAGAATTTTAAATTTCGCTTTTATTAACGTGATGATTTTTTTAGAATGGCATTCTTTCTATAAATTGCGCGATATAAAAACCGTTACGCACAGTTAATGCAACGGCTGATGCAATCATGACAGACGAATCGAGCCTAAAACATTATTCCTGCAGCGAGGTTCTGAATTAGAGATTCGAGTCCCCTTCATTCGTTTTTATACATGAATTTTCAGTGAGAGATTTTGAAAATGACAAAGAGAAAGCTATATAATCTTAACCCTTTATGTCACAATTGTACTTTTACGGCCGTTTTAACATGCTTTTATCTCCGTAATATGACCGCTTTTCTGAAGGTAAACGGCAAGGACACTAAACAGATGGCAACTGAAGGCAGAAATTAAATATTTTAAATTATGAATTAAGTAACGAAATTATTTCAATTAAATAAAAAAGTTTTTTCTTCTTTTCTGGGATTATTCTGAACCAAAACTTATCTTATGATGCAAAAATAGAATAAAAAGTTGCTGGTAAATTAATTCGGGATACAAAGGGTTTAAAGCTCGTTCGAAATGCTACAAAAAACTGGTAAAAAACAAAATAAGATGTTTCTTGTAAACAGCCGAAGCAACTTACGAATATTTAGCTATTGTGCAAATAATTATGCGAATCTCAAATTTGAAAGTAAGCTTTTTTTAAAACGATTATCATACCCGAATTAAAAATCAAACAATGTTTACATAGCATCTTTTACAAAATAAATTTTTAAATTCCATTATTTTCATGACCTTTGAAACGTAATTTAATTTTGGTTTATAAAAGTTGCAAAAGGTTTATAAAAATTGCATACTCTTCACTTTCACCACAGTTTTGTGAAATAAGCCCTTTTAAAATCCTTAGAACCTGGAAAACTAAAGTGAATTGTAAAAATATTTCGAACCTAGAATTGTAAATTCTTTTATATTTAAACAACAATCAGTTGAAATATTGGCTATTTTCAGTGAAAAAAAAACCAAACTGAAAATAATTTGCCATTTTGTTTATATAGCATGCTAATTTAAAGAAATAAAAACTTATGATAAAAACAAAATGCCATGTCTCAGTCACATATCTATAAGTAGTAAATAACACGACAGGTTTTTTTTTTTATTGGAATCCTTTTCAAAACATCACGTAGACAATAAAAGAAAGAAAATATCCCATCCTTCCACCCTCTATTTATTCAATGACGGCCAAATTCTACTCAGGCGAACATTCCCTTGACTCAAAATCATCACGAAACAGCATTCAGCAAAATGAGAAAAATAAACAGTCAAGTTAACATCTAACTATGGATCATCACTTCTCCTTTCGTCTTTGAAGTATGGCGATGATGATTATCGAAGGACGGTAATGATTATCGAAGTTCCCCCATGAATTATCGAAATTGGCGCGTGGAAACTTATCGAAATGAAGGCGAGCCAAGAGTATCGTGGATCATGATACATCGTGGGACACACACACATATATATATCGACATCAAGACGATATCGATATATCAATTAATTTAAAAAATCGATGTCGAAATATCTATTTTTTCGATAAATCGAAAATCGGCACATCCCTACTCGTAGGCATAGGTAATACACGTTATAACAACGTTTTCCCATTAATTAATAAGCATCTTGAAATCAAATGCTACAAAAAAACAACAATTGCAAAATTCAGCAACGCTCAAACAAATATTCACTACACAAAATGCAATGTGCTCGTGATGAAATGTCAACGTGAATAATTTTGGAAATTTTTTCGGTTGAGTTTATATTTTTGTGGAAATATATAAAACGTGTGGTTGTTTCAAATTTTGAGATCCGCATTCACACCTTACTATATTAAAAGCCTTGGTATCCAAATGATATGATAGTAGTGGGTAACAGGGAAAAATATTCCTGGAATTCTAGATACTACGAAGGTAAAAATAAACCAAAAAATTGTAGTTAGAAAATGTAAGGCTAAAAGGAAAGCAACTTAATTTTAAAACTAAACAGCTAAAAGGAAGCAAATTAATTTTAACATTACCAAAATACGTGAAAGATTAAAAATGACAAAAAAGAAAAACGTCATAAATTGTTTTTAAAATAATTTTGAAAAGTGTTTAAAAGTCAAAGATATAGTATTACGAAAGTGAAACCGGTGTCGCTGAGAAGCTATCTTTTTTCACTTTTAAGATGGTTCAAAAATAATTTTTGTGTGATGATATGTTCTGAAGTTATTTCGAAAAAACGTTAAAAATTACCCTTTTTACTTCGAACTTTTCGAAGAAACTTTTTAATTTCGTAATTAATCCTTTCAGTTGCGAAGGAACATGTGTGCCAGATTTCTTTCTTAACAGACATCGCATGTTTTAGCTATAGATTCACAACATGATATTTGGATTTTAAGTTCTGATGATATGACAGTATGTGTTAATAGAGAAAAATGCCTGAAATATTGATATTAAGAAGGTGAAAAAAAGAGACCACAAACCTTTAGTTAAAAAAATGCAAAGGTTTCCTTTTTTGTCCATTGATAACTTTTAAAGAATATGATTTTGAAGTTGTACGAGAACATAGGCAATGCCATAAAAACTGAAAAACTTATAAATGAACTATAATCCTATTTAATGAGATAAAGTGAAAAAAAATGACGGGAGGCTATCTTTTTCAAACAGCCGCTGATGTTAAAGGCGTAGGACTACTTTACTCGCGTGACTCTTGTTTCTCGAAGTTACTCGTGATTATCTTTTGTTTCTCGAAGTTACTCTCAATTTTCTTTTGTTTCTCGAAGTTACTCTCAATTTTCTTTTGTTTCTCTGAAATACTAATGTATGGAAAATTGGCGAAATAAAATGAAAGTAAGGTTACAATGAAAATTGTTTTATTTCTTCATAATATATATTACAATGTTAATTCTTTTGAATTCTTCAATCGTGCGTGGATATGTTACAATTCTGTGTAGGATCGGTCGATGATATGAAAAGTAACATACATAATTTATTAATTCGGGACTAATGTTTCTTGTAAAAATTGAATCAATATATGAATTCCTCAGAGTACTAGGATAATTTATTGGCACCATGTTCAAATCAAAATACTTCTTCATGAAACCGAACGCTTTCTCATTCCTTTTGACATCTACATTAAAGTCACCCATAAAAATAATTGGAACATCTTTATCTCTTCCCAATCTTTTTTCCCTCCTCCCCTTGAATAGTCTTATTTTCGCGCACGCCCTACTGTCATGTCCTCCTTCTAACTATCTGTCTGTACAAAGAAGTCTTTATTAATAATGTTAAGAACCTAGGTGAGCTTAAGGGTCAAATGACTGGAATTTATAATATTTGCAGTACTTATTTTTGATTTTACATTTTATTCCATTTTTACAACAGGGGTGGCGCCAGAGTGGGGACGGGGAAAATTTTTATATCCCGTCGGGGAAAAATTTTGTACGGGGCATTCAACTATAGTTGATAAATAATAATCTGGCGAAAATTTGAGACCAATTTCATTACACTCGTCCCCCCGTACAGCAGGTCGTGCCCCCCGTCAGGCAAACTCTAGCGTCATTCCTGTTTTACAATAGTATTAGTTCAACGTCAAAACAAATGAATTCAGTATTGTAATAATTTCGTATGAACTTATAAGGATACCTAAAAGTTAAGAGTTCCTTTTGCTTTCTTTTTTCTTATTTGGAAGGTACGTTTAGGACTTGCATAACTTTTACTTCTTACACGAACTTGGGGAAACAAAATTCTGTAACATTTTTAATCCCTTATGTTTTCTTGTGTCCGCCATTACCGACTTTGAGTTCGCGTACCCCCAACTGATCCTTCGCGTACCCCCAGGGGTACCCTTATCACAGGTTGGGGACCTCTGATCCATATGAAACTTTTCATCGATCAGCAAACTTGTCTCTGAATATTTTATAAATGAGCTGAATAAGAGCATATTCAAATGTGATGCATCTACTCCCTGATGAATGTAAGCAGAAGATAGTATACAACGCGACTGATCATTAATTGTAAATTAATTGTTTTTAAAATATGTAGTTACCGAGATATAGAGGATCTCCCATACCAAGTTTTGTGGCGTTTTGGGGTGTGAATCAAATTCCTTCCTGAGACCCCATTGGGAGGAACGGAGTCCTACGTTAAAAAACCAGTCAATTAAAAGACAGGTAAGCATTAAAAATGTAAAAGTGCTAAAATCTGAGACAAAATCAAGGAAAACTATAGAAAAAGTCGCAGCGATTTTAAAAAGCAGTATTTAAATGTAATTTATCCCAAGCGCATATTAAAAGCTGCGGAATTCTGCTTGCGAAAGTGAAAATCTCTAAAGAAAGCAATTTAACATTGACAAAAGCACGCGAGTGGCAGGTTTAATATTGCAACAAACGTAAGAATTCTTACAAATTATGTTTAAATTAATTTTTAAAATTGTTTATAAATGAGAAAAAAGTCATACATAAATAGAACAGGTGTCACTGACCAGCTAATTTTTTAAATTTTAAGGGGGTGTAAAAATGGTTTCTGTGCGATGATATGTTCCAAAGTTATTGCAGAAAAACGCTAAACTTTTTAACCCCCTTGCACCCCCTTTAGGTGGAGTTAGAAATTTTTTAATTGCGTAGTTCATCCTTCTAGGTGCTAAGGAACATGTGCGCCGAATTTCGTTCTAACCCATCAAGAGGTGTGGAATTGTATAAGATTCAAACACATAAACAAACAGACATTGGATTTTATATACTATATAGATTTTTTGAAAATATTTGCTGACTGATATTTCCTTACTGATATTTCGAAGATCTTATCGAATTAAAGATAAAAAGAGTTTTTAATCGCATCCTATAGTAGCAGTACGATTGCGAAAACCGAGATGTCTTTCCGAGAAATCTCAAGTCGAAAAAGCAGAAAAAGATTAGATCTGTTTCTAGCTATAGATCAGAATCGCCCGAAAAATTTCTTAGTGCGCATGTCAGAATAGCGTATAAACAGCGGAAAACAGCGTTAATGAATCTGAAAAAGAAATGAGTCTATTTATAATCCACATTCATTAATTGCAGCCTTTTTCACTATACTTTTTCTGTTAATTGTTGTTTTCAATTTAATTTGTTCTCTCCTCTCTGTAATTCTTCTTTATGCTGAGAGAGTTTTGTACAACCGTGAACCTTATCTGGTCTGTTCCCTCCCAGTGGAAAGAGAGAGATTAATAATAATAATTTCTAATCCAATAATTTTTTCCCTAGCTCTAATCTTTTGTCGTTCTTCTTTTTTAAAAAAACAAATCATGTTTTAATATATGCGATTTTCTGTTTCATACCTCTTATTTCAATCAGTTATTGAGCTAAATATAATTTTTCTCCAAAGAGAAAAATAAACATATTTTTGAAGTGGCGTTCCACTGTTAACTGGCATTGAAATCTAGGTTAAACAAAGATTTAAATCTGTTATTTTAATCTAGTTTGAATGTTCGTAAAATGCAGAAAACTTTAAAATATGAAATTATATGTAAAAATTTGGGGTTAGTAAAAGTCAAAAGGCAATTCTTAAAAATATCTTTTGCACCACAATATGTTTCTGTCGTAGGTGGCAGAAAGTTTCAAAATTGCAACCCAGAGTATATTTAAACCTTAAAAACCCGATTTAAAAAAAAATGATTTAATTTTTTGCTTTCATTTCTTGAATAAAACATGGGAAAAATACTTTTAAAAATCCTATTTTGTTTTAAGTATGGTTTATGGCTAAAAAACAATTTGTTACCAATTGACAACACTGGGCTTTATTTCAGAAAAAAAATTCATTGATAAAATTCTATAATGTCAAACACAGATGAATTTTAATAAATACTAATACGGATAAGGAATTTCCTTCAACATTGCAGAATAAAATAAGTACAAACAAGGCTAAAAAGATGCAGCCTCAAGTGAAAAACATAAATTTATTTTTTTTATCAGTACTCAGACTGCCATCTCTATGTTGTACATCGATTTAATAAGAATTTCAGTCTGTATCCTATTGGCAAAAATAGGCATAAGAGCTTCAGTCTTATTCTAAAGATTTTAGAAAACAAAATCGAGTATGTTGCTTAAAAGCAACACTGGGCATTTAAGTGTTAAACATGTTGACTGCATGATTTGCAGAGAGCTTACGTGTCTGTATTTAGAGGATTATTTTGAATGCAATGATTCAAGTGCTATGATCAAACCCGCGATTCAATGATCAAATAAACATATGCAATTAAATAAAACAATTTAAGTGAACCCAGTAATCTTATGCAAAAGACCCGAGTTTAAGATTGGTAGATCCTCACACGAATTTAATTTTTTTATTAAAGTGGCGAGAAAGAATGATCCGAAATCAACACACTTGAATTGAAGCTTTTGATTAAAAGAGCAATCTAAAATGCTTTCCAAAATCGTTTAATTTCATATCCTATCATACACGCAGATGGAAATCACTCTATTTACATATAAATAGATAGTTCATATCTGCATTTAAAACTTTATAGCCTTGCTATTAAGGCAAGACTAAGTTCGTTCAGTAACGAGATGAATGATTTTCTTCTTTTTCTGCATAAATAATCAAGGATGAACTTTTCCAATTTTCACACGCAGGAAACTTCCTACACTTCTAGAGTTGAATGGAGGATGCATCAGAGGATCTAGTTCAGTAGAGACGCAAAGAATTGATGAGTAAACGTCATTTTCTAACGTCGTAATTCTAATTTTAATTTACGGTTTCAAATGAAACTGCTTTTTACTTTCTCTTATAGAAAAAGAGGGTATTGTAATCAAAAATTTTGACCTCGAAATTTTAATGAATCTCCACATTTTAGACTACCTTGAAATCGGGGGTGGGGGAATGGAATCATGTTTGTCTCTCTCTTTATAAATCGTAAACTCAAAAAACGTAACAAGCTGAACAGAATAGAATTTGGCCCATAGGTTAACCATCGGAATTGTATACGTGTATCACTACGGGCCAAATCCAGCGTCGGGTTGATTGTCTGTCGGTACGTCTACTTGTATGTATGTGAACGAAATGACTCAAAAAACGCATCTATCTAGAAGCATGAATTTCAGTATATGATCTTTATACCAAAATTTTAGATCAGTATTCAAGTTTGAACCAAATCAGTTAAGTAATCGTCAAAAATTTTGACATCAAGATTTTGATGTGCTAGATTGCAAAAATTGCATCTACATCATTTTTCGGCTTTGCCAGTATTTTTAAATATTTAAATCTTTGCCACCAAAGTTTATTTAGTATCTTGTGGCATCTCTGACAACTTTTTTTTTTTGAAATTTAAACGGTAATTTTTAACAGTTTTTTATTAAATATCTAAATTTTTCTTAATTATTTACTTAGTAATCAACTCAAATATTATTTGTCTTAACTTTTGATGTCTTTTAATTTAATGTTTCAACTTTATTAAATTATAAATCAAATTTATTCAACGGGACGATTTACTCGCCATCTTGTTCCGCGGATGAATGTTTGTGTCAAAAGGCTTTAGCGTCTCTGACTGGAAGCATTTTCCTTTGTGTAATTTAAAAATTTTGACGAGTCGAGACTTGCTAGAAGTGGTTGCACCTGCGTGGGGGCCCGAGGGCCGTTTTGGCCTCTCGAAGCTTGCCTCTGCAGAAAATTACCGATGTTTGAAAGAAGTGGTTCCAAAAACAAGCTCAAAAATGATGCGAATGTGTTAACGAAAATCTGCAAAGTTTGTGAAGTAAAATCGTTTTGATAAATAATACGTAGAAAAGTAGAATTAAATTTGTTCTTCGGTGTGTGCTCCAAAACGGGGTTCCTAGCCTGTATCTTTGAAGTGCTGAGAGAACAGTTCACCTTTTGTCTTGTGCCTCATCAGAACATTATGGAGATTAACGAGTATTAATTCGAGTTTGGTAATGAAGTTAACCAATGCATCAACTATTATGCAGTGAAAAATTCTACAACTTCGCCAATCCTTCGAAACTTGTGTTTCTTGTTACGCCAAAATACTACATTTGTATCAACGTTTTTTTTTTTTTTAAAGAGTATGACTGGACTGATAGTGAACTCTGAGGCAGTAGAATACTGCAATTACGACAAGAAAATTTGAAAATGGTGTCTGATTGAGCCTCAAACATAAGCTGAACAATGCAGCTGCGTAAAAGTATGTGTTTGTCAAAAAATAAAATCAATATGAGAGATCTCTATATAGATCTCTATTTTACTTAAAATTTTTATTTTTCTTTGCATATAAGCTATTACAGAATCTGCAGTTTTCTGGTGTAATGATGTGTATATTTTTGTTTGTTTTCTTTATATTTTTAGTCATGTGAATCATCATTATTGAATATGTCTGATTTGTGGCAGTAACTGATTTAATTTAAACTATTCTTTAATAAAAATAATTCAATTTAATATTTTGATTCTGTTTTAATTCCTCTTATTTGATCTCACAATTTGCAAGTGTACTAAATGTTTTCAGCAATATTTCATCTTCGGGCAATTAAATGTTTTTTAGGTGTCTGTGTCTGTATAGGTAGGTACTTGCTCAATTAAGTGTTGCAAAATTGCATATTATTGTATTCACGTTTCAGCACTAGTGTTCAATTAATAGTTGAAATATGGATATAATTTTAACCTTTGGCACCATTCAATAATTAACGTCTAGTAATTAACATCCAAGATTTAACATGTTGAATCTCGACGTTTTAGACTACCTTGAAATCGGAAAAATAATCATGTTTGTCTCTCCGTTTCTGAATACGTTAGCTCAAAAACGTAACAAGCTGAATAGAATAGAATTTGGCACATAGGTTAACCATTGGAATTGTATACATGTATGATTGTGAGCCAAATCCAGCATCGGGTTGATTGTCTGTCGGTACGTCCACTTGTGCGTATGTGAACGCGATGACTCAAAAACGCAACTATCTAGAAGCATGACTTTCATATATGATCTTTATACCAAAATTTTAGATCAGTACTCAAGTTTGGACGAAATCAGTCAAGAGGAAAACCAACTTATCCATCCATTTGTAAGTAATCGAAATAGCTACAAGCTAGACAAAACAAATTTGGTTTACGGATTTTATGCTAAAATTTTGTACCTGTATCAAACTTTGTATCAAATCGCACAATGGAAAGAAGTATTGCTCCAGAACCCATACTCAGTTCTCTTCATTATACGACGAAGCTATGCACAAAACCTACCATATTGTGGAAATGAAGGAGAAAGTCGAAGAAAGAACACTCCCGCTGGTTGTTATTACTTTTTGTTTATTGATGTTGATATAGGTATTTACTATTTATGAGCTTTCGCGATGTCAAGATTTTACGACTGGATCCCATGTAGGGTCCTGATTCACAATATAAGAAATTTCGGTCTACTGCATGACTTCGTAAATTGTGGTTCACAGCCATAAATAGGTATAATGTAGTTTTGAGGGCTCGGAAACCATTGGCAGCATGTGCTTTTGTCAAGTTAACCCTCAGGCTGTATAATTTTTTTGAATTACTATTTAGATGCAAAGTTTTAAAAACATGTTCGAATACCGTTGAACCAACCTAATTGTTATTTACATGCAGGCCTCGATTAGTATAATATGATTCAACATTTTAAACGTACCGAGTAAACCCAACAGCTTGCGAAAATCGCAAAATGCAGAAAAATATGGAAATCGCGGGATATGCAGTCAGAGGGTTAATATTAGTGATAAAAGGTCATTTTAAAAACCATCTTGATTAAGCCATTTATCAAAAATAAAATTTTTTTTGAGTTATTGTTTCCAGGTTTCTTTAATAGGGTAATTGGTGCTTTAACTTTGCTCCTTACTCAAATGGGGTCGCGTATAAGTTAAAAATAGGAATCGCGAAAAATTGCTTC